>BQNB010141047.1:0-17322 GCA_026074375.1 Tanacetum coccineum
AGGTTCTAAGCGCTACCTAAACATTAAGCTATCGAATATGATACCTTACCATCATTCATTTATGCCATGAGTGCATATTCATATTTAACATACTAGCCTTATATAAAATATTTATATAAGTTAAGTTTTGCTCATTTGCAAGCAGTTATGTTTTCATTATCGACGGTTACCTACACGTTTTTTTATATTAAATTCAAGCCATGAAGATTCCAGTGAGCTTTTGATGAGGAGATAGAAGGACCAATGACAGATCAGCCTCTATCTGCTGATGCCTCACCTACAGCCCTATCACCAGGTTACATTGCTAACTCCGATCCGGAAGAGGATAAGGAGGACCCTGAGGAGGATCCTGCTGACCATCCTACCGACGGATGAGACAATTATGATAATAAGTCATCTGATGATGACAATGATGATGATGATGTTGAGAAGGATGAGGAGGACGAGCACCTAGCTTCGGCCGACCCTTCTGCAGTACCTACAGATGATCTTGTCCCCTCAAGCTGAGAATACAGAGGCATTTGAGACTGATGAGTCTGCTTCTACATCACCCACCTCTCCACACCATATCATCTTGTCTTTTGAGACCAAATCCCGTACTGTACGGATGTCTATTTAATGCCATACTCCACAATCACCATCTGCTGAGACATGCATTACCGAGTTTGCTGCTACACTACCTTCATCATCACCACCACCAGAGAATGTTGAGTCACTTAAAGATAACATAAGAGTCTAGCATCTAGAATCTTGAGAGGCACCCTGGCCATAGACAAATAGATTTGTCAGTGTAGCTCATTTTGTATTCCACTAAACTTGAGTAATACTCGGTTGGTAGTGTTAATAAAAAGCTTGTACTCTTTTACTCATGTAAACGATGTATTAAGTATTAACCTACTCTGTTGGTTATGATCATGCTACTATACGATAGGAATTTATTTATGCCATGGTTGCGGTTATCTTATATCTATGCATAACGTGGTCTCACCTTACCTACTTGTTGGGATCACGGAGTGTCATGATTTTCCCTGGAATGAAACTTCATATACATTTTGTACCCGAGAGTGTAGGAATCCTACTGCTGCTAGGAATCAACAAACTTACTCCTGTTATAAGTGTGGAAGTCTGAGACACTTCAAGAGTAAGTGTCCAATAGTGAAGTTTTAGAAACGTGTGGATAAAAAGATCAGCACTCTTTCCAAACGCCAGGCTGAGAACAATCAGAACCAACAACAGTCGAACAAGAGGCAAAATACTGGTAAAGCTTACACTGCAGGGCACGGGGAGAAGAGATATTACGGCGGGTCCAAGCCGTTGTGTCCTAAATGCAACTATCATCATGATGGTCCATGTGCCCCCAAATGCCACAGGTGCAACATAGTGGGCCATCTGGTCCGTAACTGTAGGAGACCTACAAATGACAATACTACTAACAACCAAAGAGGCACGGGGACAAGTCAGAAGGTTAATTGCTATGAATGTGGGAATCAAGGGCACTACAAGAGGGATTGCCTAGAGCGAAAGAACCAAAGTCATAAAAACCAAATTGGAGGTACTAGAGCACATGGAGTGGTGCATACCTTAAGAGGAGGAGAAACCGATCAAAACCCTAACAACATTAAGGATGAGATCGAAGCTTAAAAGAGAAAGTTGGCTCGCCTTGCCTAGCAAACCCTAAGTTGGAGCTATCTTAAACTTTATTTCCTTAGGAGTTCTCGTTGTATTTCCCTTAAATTTCAGTTGTACGAATGATTTCAAATTATCTATCAAATTATCGTATTATGAAAAATTCCGTCAATATTAACTTAGGTTCCTTATTTACTCTTACAAACTACTCTTACGAATATCATGAAATTATAATGCTATTTTGACGAAAAAGAGCAATGCATCGTTAGTCCTCAATTATACATGGCCTGATCAACTATGTATAATTCAGGAAGGTACCATGCCTTGCTGAGAGTAGTCACTCTAAAAACCTCTTAAGGAAATAATTTTCTACTTATATCATGTTTTGTGTGCATATTCATGGAACGCGTTTACTTTTGAAAATCGAATTAGTAACCCTATCAACTAAGCAGACCTTCACTCCGTCTTACTATAAAGTCGGCATCATCTTATATCAAATCCTAAGCCGAGACACATCACTAGTCGCCCTAGGATAAATCATTATCGAATTTTTCTCGCCATTAGAGAATCTCTTAAACCACCCATTTAACATAAATTTAATGCCCATAGAACTTGGTAGTTTCGATGCGATAATCGGTATGGATTGGTTGGCGAAATACCAAGCGGTCATTGTGTGTGCCGAGAAGATTGTCCGCATTCCCTGGAGAAATAAAACCTTAATCATACAAGGTGATGGAAGTACTCAGGGAAATGTGACACGATTAAACATCATTTCGTGCACTAAAGCGCAGAAGTACATGGAAAAAGGATTTCCTATCTTTTTGGCACATATCACTGCAAAAGAGGTTGAAGACAAGTCAGAGAAGAAGCGACTTGAGGACGTACCAATAGTTCAAGACTTTCCCGAAGTATTTCCTGAGGACTTGCCGGGTCTTCCTCCGACTCGACAAGTGGAGTTTCAAATTGATTTGGTACCTGGTGCTGCACCTGTAGCACGGGCACCTTATCGATTGGCGCCTTCTGAAATGAAAGAGTTATCTGAGCAACTGAAAGAGCTATCCGACAAAGGCTTTATAAGACCCAGTTCCTCACCTTGGGGAGCTCTGGTCTTGTTTGTCAAGAAGAAGGATGGATCATTCCGGATGTGCATTGACTATCGGGAATTAAACAAACTGACGGTGAAGAACCGTTATCCACTCCCCAGAATTGATGATTTATTTGATCAGCTTCAAGGGTCGAGTGTCTACTCGAAGATCGACCTAAGGTCAGGTTATCACCAACTGAGGGTTCGAGAAGAAGACATTCCGAAGACTGCCTTCAGAACTCGTTATGGCCATTACGAATTTCAAGTTATGCCGTTTGGTTTGACAAACGCACCTGCTGTGTTTATGGACCTCATGAACCGAGTGTGCAAACCTTATCTGGACAAATTCGTAATTGTCTTTATTGACGATATTTTGATCTATTCCAAGAGCAAGCAAGAGCACGAAGAGCATCTGAAGATAATATTGGAGTTGTTGAAGAAAGAGGAGTTGTATGCCAAGTTTTCCAAATGCGAATTTTGGATTCCCAAAGTACAGTTCCTCGATCATGTGATCGATAGTGAAGGAATTCATGTGGATCCAGCCAAGATTGAATCCATTAAAGATTGGACATCTCCTAAGTCACCAACGGAGATTCGTCAATTTTTAGGTCTTGCTGGGTACTATCGAAGATTCATTGAAGGGTTTTCAAAGATCGCCAAACCAATGACTAAGCTTACTCAAAAGAAGGTCAAGTTTGAGTGGGGCGATAAACAAGAAGCAGCTTTTCAACTGTTGAAGCAAAAGTTGTGCAGTGCACCAATCCTTGCATTACCTGAAGGAATCGAAGATTTCATCGCATACTGCGACGCTTCGAAGAAGGGTTTGGGCGCTGTATTGATGCAGAGAGAAAAAGTGATTTCTTATGCATCACGCCAGTTGAAGATTCATGAGAAGAACTATACGACTCATGATTTAGAACTTGGTGCAGTGGTGTTCGCTCTCAAGATCTGGAGACATTATTTATATGAACTAGAGTGGTACGGTGTTCATCGATCACAAGAGTTATGGCAACACATTTTAGATCAAAAAAGTTGAACAAGAGCAACGCGACTTAGATTGCTAAGTGATTACGATTGCGATATTCGTTATCACCCGGGGAAAGCAAATGTCGTTGCTGATGCTTTGAGCAGGAAAGAACGAGAACCACCGTTAAGAGTTCGAGCCTTAGTCATGACTATTAGCTTGGATCTTCCCAAACAGATCTTGAATGCTCAGACTGAAGCGCGAAAACCAGAGAACATTAAGAGTGAAGACGTTGGAGGAATGTTGATTGAAAATGCTAAATTTCCAGAAGCGATTAGAGAACAAAAGTTGGAACCACGTGCGGATGGAACCCTATGCCTCAATGGCAGAAGTTGGCTACCTTGTTATGGAGATTTACGGACTGTGATCATGCACGAATCCCACAAATCAAAATACTCTATTCATCCGGGTTCTGATAAAATGTACCAAGACATGAAGAAGCTATATTGGTGGCCCAACATGAAAGCCGACATTGCCACTTATGTTAGCAAGTGTTTGACCTGTGCTAAGGTCAAGGCCGAACATCAAAGGCCATCAGGATTGTTGGTACAACCTAAGATACCTGAATGGAAGTGGGACAACATCACCATGATTTTTGTTACAAAGCTTCCTAAGTTCGCAAGGCCCTACGACACAATTGCGTGTTTTGGGTGATTGTTTGACCGCACTCACTAAGTTTGTTGATCTTCACACCGCTGAGAGAAGACCTATCCTTTGGATAAACTTGTGAGAAGTGTACCTGAAGGAGGTGTCACGAGACATGGAAACACCTGTCCAATCATTTGGATCGCTACCCGAGATTCGGCATCAAATTCCCTGGAGGTCCTTAGAATTGCTTTGGGTAACAAATTGGATATGAGTACAACATACCATGCCAAATCGAGTGGACCATTCAAACTCCTCGAGGAATATGCTGTGTGCTTGTGCAATCGACTTGTGAAAGTTGGGTTAACCATTTCCATTAGCGAGTTCTAAATATAGACAATAGCAATCACGCAAGCATCAGGCCGCACCATATCGAAGCACTTATGGTCGAAAGTGACATTCACCTGTTTTGTTGGACTGAAGTTGGAGAATCTAAATACTCGTCCAGGAACTAATTCCAAGAGACAACTGAAGAAAATCATCCAGATCAAGCAAAGGATGCAAGCCGCTCGTGATCGACAGAAGAGTTACGCTGATTTGAAGCGTAAACCAATGGAATTCCAAGTCGGGGATAAAGTTATGCTCAAAGTTTCACCTTGGAAAGGGGTCGTACGTTTTGGCAAACGGGGGAAGTTAAACCCTAGGTATGTTGGACCTTTTAAGGTGTTAGAAAAGGTTGGAGAAGTTGCTTACAAGCTTGAACTTCCAGAAGAGTTGAGCAGAGTTCATAATACGTTTCATGTATCTAATCTGAAAAAGTGTCATGCCGACGAACCATTAGCCGTTCCGTTGGATGGACTTCATCTTGATGACAAGCTTCATTTGTAAGAGGCATTAGAAATAGTGGGCCGTGAAGTTAAACGGTTGAAGCGAAGTCGGATCCCATTAGTCAAAGTTCGATGGAACTCCAAGAGAGGTCCTGAGTTCACGTGGGAACGTGAAGACCAATTCAAGAAGAAATACCCACACCTCTTCATCAAGACCGCATCGTCGTCAAGTGCTGCATTGTGAGCCTTGAGGACAAGGCTCGTTTAACGGGGGAAGTCTATAACACCCTGTGTTTTCAAGTCATTGACGACGTCGATAAATCTACTATTTATTTTTAGCGTTGTACGCGTTTGCTTGTAATTTCATGAATTAAGTTTAAATCGCGTAAGCTAAAAATTAGCGTTCAATGTAAACGGGCATCAAACAATTAAATGTTTACATCAAACAAGGGTTAAGTAATTATTTTGAGGATAATTATTAACTTTGTTCATTTTATTTTTATCGGCTACGTAAAGTGTATACGTTTCGCGATAAATTGCGTTTAGGCACTCCCGGAACCACCAAAACTTTTCTACGCTTCAACAAATACCCACATTTATACCCAATACATAAAGTTTACTCAAATATATCATATATATCTCATGTATGCCGAAAATTTTGGCCATTGATTCAAGAAATACAAGAAATACAAGAAACTCTTCCATTTGGTCAAAACAACAACATACTTCATTAAAGCCTACCCATACCTTGTCTAATTGACTAAAGACCATCCCTATGACCTTAGACCCATCCCTAAGACCTTGCTATGTTCCTTGACTAACTATTGCATACCTTTTTGACCATTGAAAGTCTTATATACTTGCAAGTAACTAGCTAGTAACACATAGAGATCAAACACTTAGTAAAATTTTCACAATCTTTCTCTCTTTCTCTCTATATGCTACGGCAAGGAACAAGGACCAAACCAAATCCATAGCAATTTTTCTACAACCTATACACACTTATACACATCTATCCTAAGACATTCTAAGGTGTTTCCAACCATTGAATCACCAATGTCACAAGTATTATCAAGTGAAAGAAAAGCTAGGGTTTTTTATTAAGGAAAGCTAGGGTTTCTTTATGCAAGCTTTGGTTTTGAATCTAAACACGGGTTTAGCATTCATTTCTCATCTCATACATCATCCCTAAGATCTTCTAAATTCCTTTATACTTTTTATTATCATTATTTCATGTGTAATATGTTATTTATGGCTAAATACACTTAAGACTTTGAATATGTTAAAATGGGTTTTTTACTAAATGTCTATGAAATATCACTTTTTTTAGGTCATATGGTTCATATATATCATGAAATAATGGATCTATAATTATGATAACATGTTGTTTAAGTATAAAACATGTTTAGTTGAAAATTAGGTGTTTATAATAGTTAATAAAACAAAACTTTTTATAAAATCAATACATCGTTGGATAAATAAAAAAGGGATTTGATTTCGTGTTTCATACAGTAGGTAGAGCCTAATATAAAATTAATACGCCTCATGACAATGCTAAATTTGATAAGAAACTCAAAAAAACCCGATTTCAAACGAAAAAGGGAAATACGTTAATTACGGAAGTTTTAACGGAGAAATACTTTTATAAAACTATTTTTTTATAAAATCCCCTAATTCATGTACTGCACTTCGTTTTTAAAACATCAATAATATGATATAATTCTAATTAACTGAGTCGTGCTCAAAGTAAACTCGCTAAAAAACGGAAATATAAATGAATAAACTAAGACATTTGTCGATAATTAAAGGTGTATAAAAGTAATTTATAAATTTGAACAGTAAATAAAGTACTATTGCATCAGGGACTCCAACTTTGTAAGAATATAAGAAATCTGTTAATAAGTGGAGAGTACTCGAAAGTGAAGTCACTAAAAAAAAAAAAAAAAATCGGGGATTAAAACGAATAAGTTATAGTATTACGAGTTTTAAGCTAATTAAAAACTTAATACGACTAAATAGTTGTAGTGAACAGTAAAACATATTCATCGCAGAATATAAAACTTGAAAATGTATATTTGATACTTTGTTCTTACTTCGAAGGACGTGGGCATTCGAAACGATTCAAAAACGGGCTTAAAACGCAAAAGTTATGCTAGTTTTACTAAAACGAGTATTATAAACGTTTTAAATTAATTAAAAACCCCACCATTTTACCAAAAACCATTAGTTGGTTATTTGAAGCTTTATAGAAATATTATGTGGATATCGAAAGTACTATATTATAGGGGGTTTCATAATGAGCCTCTTCGGATGGGTATCGACGAGTTGTTGGGATTTACGATTTAAAGTGTTCCTAACTCCTCGAACGTCATGTCATGAACCCTTAAAATTATGATAGCTCCGAAACGATAGTACGATGTAAACAACTATCAGAATTATATTCAAGTATCTTTGGTTCCTTATCTCCGACTATGATAAATTTTAAAGTTGCATTCGGATTTTTTCGTGACGGCTTTAATCTGCGAGATTCGGGATTATTCTGTAAACTCCAAGGGAGTTCATAGCCCCACATGTTTCCGATTTCAATGGATTTTATAATTATGGGTGGGGAAACGTGCTTTTTTTTTTAAATTGGGATGCAAGTATGCATTACATGTTGCCTAAAGTACGAGATAAAACCCAAGTTTTAGCCCATTATCATGAACTGTCAAATTTGCATAGTGTAGTTGGGAATTAATTATGTGAGCGACGAATTGTTATTGTAAAGAGATTCTACGGGAAACGACTCCCCGTTCGGGGACTTGCTAATTATCACGGAGAACGAAATCGTTATAGCATGTCAAATTTTGGGGATGTTTTCAGGTTGAAACATCTAATTCGGGCTGAATTGCAATATATGGTTTGAATTGGCAAGGTAAAGACCGTTCGTGCGTCAGTGTTCATGAGGCTTAGTGTAAATTGTAATCTAGTTGTTGTGGAGATCTGCATGTGTTGCATTATTTCACTAAAAAGTCTTGCGGTCCTGCCACTGATGATTTATCAATATGAATTTTACCAACAATTTTTGTTGACGTTTTAAGAATGTTTTTCAGGAGATCAATAGGCATGGGATGCCAGGTTGATTGGGTTACATTTTGGTATTGCAAGCTTTAAAAGGGATTTAGGTGCATCATATTTTTGGGAAATGTATTGTTCACTTTTGTTTATTTCAACAATGAACAAGTAAAGCTATATGCTTTTGTATTAAGTCTTTCAATTAAATCCAATGTATCATTTTAAACTACTTTTTGTGTCGTTCTTATATATCTTGTGCTATTGATCTTGAAGTAACACGCCCCGGACCCTTATTCCGCTGCGACCCAATTTGGGGGTGTTACACAATCTCTTGAAATTCTTCTTTGTCAAGTTGCTTATCTAGTTGATCCACATTGAGGAACATTGTGTTGTGAAAGTTTGTACATCTTGACTAAAGAGCGACGTAAATGTTCATTCAAATCCATCCTTAGTACGTGTGCCTTTTAAGTCTTTGTTTGAAAGAACCTTGAGGTGTGAATGAAGTAGTCCAAAAGATAACATACAACTCTCTTTTGCTATCTCTTACATTTGTTGCATATGTTGTTCTTTCAAATCCGAACACGAAGATATAGTATCATTCGTTTCCATTGAATGTGAATTGTGAAAATAATTTGAGGATCTTAAGATGATTGATGAGGTGTCATTTTATACACTTTTCGAGGTCATTTAACCCTCTAAATCATGCAAATATGCCCAAAATATGTGCTTAATCATTTCTTTTTGTGTTTTTTGCATTTGGGAAGCTTTTGAAGGAAACACACGTGACTTGGACTCAATTTGGAAAGAAACAGGACAAGATTGCAGCTTTACACAAAGAGTGCGTATAGTGTCTAGAGACGACGTCTGAATTTGTGGCGACGCTGTTTAAGCTTACAAGCGACGGCGTCAAGACCTCTGTGACAGCATCAGAATGTAATTGCCCCAATGAAACCCTAGAAGATTCGGTGAAGCGATGGCGTTAGGATTCTTGCGACGCCGTCGCGGTCTATTTCCTATATTTACACATTCGTTTTTAGGTATTTCGTGTGGAACTTTTGGGAGATGAGCCATATACTTAGGGTTCGAGTTTAGCAGCTTTTAAGGTCATTTTTAGGGTGTAAAACCCCTCTTGTATCAGCCTTATACTCATGTTTTAATCAAGTGAAGTCTTTAATCTCTTAATTTTTCAAAATGTCTATGTGTTGTCTAATTAATTATTGTTCTTCGCTTCTCTTTAACATGCTAGGATAGATCCATTAGTATTTACTTATGATTGCATGAAACTTAGTTTTTAGATCCTCTTAATATTGCTTCTTGTGATAGATGTGCGCGTTAAGCTCTAGAAAACTCGCTATAATATTACACTAACATAGACGTCTAGGAAAACGTGAGTGTGTAGAAAGGATACCATCAGTAACAGTCTTCATACTACCTTACCTCTAATATGGTTGATCCCTCTTAAGTGTTTTAATGCATGTAATGTACTCTTAAGGGCCTTGTAATAGTCTTCATACTACCTTACTCGTGTGTTGCCTTAACGGAATATTACATAGACGGCGGATTCGTGTAATTCGTTCATGACCTAGGAAGTACTTACACAGATCATCACAAGTGTGACAAAGCAATAGGATTAGGAGAAGTAAACTAAGGAATAGTGCATGATTAAGTAAATACGTTTGTTTACCTATATAAGTTCTCACCAAAGTAGTTTAGTTTAATTTTAGTGTAATTAGTTTAAAACTAAAGCCCCCTTCAAAACCAAAATTTACTTGCTTTCATAAAATATAAAAATACAAAAATAATCTTCTTTCAACCTTTTAGATCTTAGTTAGATTCAGTTCGAGCCTTCACACGCTATTCCCCGAGAGAACGATAACAACCCCCGAGTCCTTGCTATACTACACTGCAATGATTAGGTACTCTGCCTAGGGAGTTGTAAAACATGTTGCGTTTATAACGACCGCATCAAGTTTTTGACGCCGTTGTGTGGAGAATAGTATAGGTTTTGAATTTAATTTAGCTTAGGTCTACTCGCTTCATTCCTATTAAGTGATATTTTAATTTTGGTCAATTAGCTTTCTCGTAGTCTATCTTTTTCTTTGTCGCTTTATTTTGTAAATCACTCTTTCGTTCACCATCATGATGTATGAAAGACCACCAACCACACCCTTTCAAAACCCACCATGAAACACAACCTTCCCATTCCAAAATAATACCTTGGTGTTCCAACAACATCAAGATGAATCTATCTACAATGCATAGACTCGTTTTAAAAACTTAATCCAAAGAGTCCCTCATCATGTCCTCGATTTATGGTCCCTTACTCACTTCTTTTATGATCATGTGGACAAGTATACTCGAATGGACCTTGACTTTGCAGTAGAAGGGAACCTTAAAGAATTACGTGGTGAAGAAGCATGGGAAGCCATATATACTTTTGCCTAAGGCCAAAAAAGTGGGACAACCTACCAAACATTAGTTTGAACAAGAATTAATGTGTTTGAAGGATCAAGCAAAAAGATTGTTTGGGAATGAGAAGGTTTGGGTTGAGATGCATAGGTATATAGCATGGGATAAGGTGGATAATCCAAGCCCGCAAAGTACCCCACAAGTCATCCCATCATTTGAGGAATACACACCGCTTGTGACTTAACTAGAAGAAGTAGAAGAGACTATAGGAATCTTGATTGAGGTAGAACATTTTGACCAAACATAACTAGAGGATGTAGGCTTGAATACTTGTAGTCATGACCTCTTTCTTAGTTCTAGGGAAGTTCCTAGTTTTAATAAGCTAAAGCCTCAACCAGATCTCTTACCAAATTGTCCATCCTTAGATATGAGTTTAGAAGAAGAAAGAGGCCCCGAACCACCCATCAAACCACATAGTCTAGATAGTTTTAGGATGAAGGTAATAAAACCATTGACCATTCATACACCAACTTCACCTCACGTGGCGTCTTTCCACCAAAAGGATATATCTTGCTATCATCACCCATGTGTAATATACGGCTACTTTTTCAACATATGGCTCCTCTTCACCATAATGGTATGTACCATTACTATCACCCGCACTTAATGTTAAGTGTAGAGGAGACCCACCTTTTATGCGTCAAATAAGCATAGAGTCAGGCTCGTGACTCAAACAAAAACAAGCGCTTTTTGGGAGGCAACCCAATCTTTTATTTCTTGTATTTTAGGTATGTCTTGTGTGTTTGTTTTGAGTCATATGATTGTGCTAATCATTTTTGTGGTTTATGCAGTAAATTTTTCTAGGAAATAATTAATAGGATTATTGTGCAGAAAATTTTCAAAAAAAAACAAAGCAAAATTTTTTACATACCCTGGAGACGGCTTCAGGATTATTCTTGATGGCGTCACCATCCTGCAGTAAAAAAAATCGCGTTTTTCGTATTTTTGAAATTTTATTTTTGTTTAATTTCTAGAATTTTTAATTTCCCTAACTCTTTAAGAAAGCCACAATTACATTAGTATATACATCCTATCTTTATTGCTTTCGTATAGTCTAAACTTAGTTAATGAGGTTTATATGTATATCATCTCTCGTAGAATCTTACGCTCGATATAGTTGTTTCTTGTCTTTGATTTGCAGGTCATATTTGATGAGGAAAAGCCCGAAAGTTCTTAGGAGTTTCATGTGGACGATTTTTGGATGAAGATTTAGCCAGCTTATCATTTGTTTCTTCTCTTTTATTGAGCAAAACCAGGGGAGTACTAGTTTATTTTGCCTTTTTCTTTTCCCTTTATCCGTTTATTTAGGTACTTTTAAGAACATTGGCGACAATGTTCAATTTAAGTGTAGGGGAAACAAGCCTTAGAAACTATTCCTTCAATTGCATTTGCTTTGTCCTTAAAATGATGAGTAACATACTGAAACATAGCGTAGAAGGTAACTTTAACCAAAATTTAATTTTTTTTATGGCACATACCAATGAAAACTGAGTATTATTAGCGTCTCATGGATAGGAGTTATATGACTAGCACAAAAACCTTACCACTCAAAAAAAATTACACCTCAAAAATGTGAGTTTCGCCCCTAGATCTTTAGGAATTCAAGCACCCATCTTTGGTGTTTAAGATAGTTTTACCTTTAGCTTGCTCGAGTTAAGGAATGAGCAATCATATATGTCGTGTTCATGGATTTGATCATGCATATGTGGTTTTGTCTCTTTTTCTGGAGCATTGGTATCGGTTAAAATTATATGAGAGTGTACCGGTAGTATATTAAATTCTAGAACTTGTTTTAGTGATGCATCCCGAGACTGCTTAGTGAGATCGCATTCGTGTGATTAGGATTTGCTAAATGATAAGAGGCATTAGGATAAACCCTGTTTTAAACATGTATTTCTTATTATGGTCTCCTTGATCATATAACTATCCCTACACCCTTGCTTCGCACTCATTTTCAGTGCAAGATACCCCTAGTACATCCCTTCGAGCATATCCTTTTCGCGATTCTCATAATTTTCTGGTGGATTCCAGATTACTAATGAAGAGCATTGTTCACACCCTTACCAAAATGTTACACCCAAATTGCCTTAGCCTTCCTTTTATGTACTCATTTTTAGTACATTATTGTAAAACCCAGTTAATTAATTGCTTCAGTACGTGGTTGCTAAGTTGGGTCTTTTATTAGTATATATAGTTTCAGGACGATTGGGATTCATGGTAGTTTTTATTTTTTGGAGAAATGAGGAAGAAGTTTAATTATTACCCTCATACGTGCTTAATACACTCCATGTTATGTTGATCCTTTCAATTCGGGTCATTAGATTAGTTTTTGTTTATGAGTTTTAAAAACTCAAGTGTAGGGGTGCGTTTATAAACCCTAAGTCGAGTATTATTATGTTTCAGCAGATGGCAGGGCAAAAGTGTACAAAAAATATAGAAAAAAAGTGAAAAGAAAAAAATATAGAAAAAGAAAAAAATATAGAAAAAGAAAAAAATATGTACGAGCTGCCATCTTGCTTATGTTTATGTTTATGTCAAAAAAAGAGTTAGAAAATAAAAAGAAAGAATTTGATGTAGAGTTTGTATATCTTAGTCCTAGTGTGGTCGAGTCTTGGCTTAGCAATGCCTTCGCATGTATTCTTGTATATTAATTAACTCACCACCACCCCAAATCTAACCAAATATATCCCATCTGTTTTCGTTTCCGTTTAACTTACACCCATATATCACAACCCTTTAAAGACCTCTTTGATAGTAATTCCTAGGTGCTTGCGTCACAGCGGTAGAGGTTTGATCCTTTATCAAGCTTATGTTATTTATATGCTATGACAGGTAATGAGTGTTAATTTTCCGTTTCCTATATTGCTATAATTCATTATACACCCGAGAGAAAGAGAGAATCTAAACACTTATTGTGAGGTACTGGTATATATAATTTATGTACTTTTAATTACGATGTCTAATTGGTTGTGTCATAAAAAGTAAGTTAAATGCCCCGATATTGCTATTGTCTAGGTAGAAAAGCCCATTTGCTTGAGGACAAGCAAATCCCAAGTGTAGGGGTATTTGATGAGGTGTCATTTTATACACTTTTTCGGGGTCATTTAACCCCTAAAATCATGCAAATATGCCTAAAATACGTGCTTAATCGTTTCTTTTTGTGTTTTTATCATTTGGGAAGATTTGGGAGGAAACACACATGACTTGGACTCAATTTGGGAAGAAACAAGACAAGATTGCATCTTTACACAAAGTGACCTTCAAATAGTGCATACAGTGTCTAGAGATGGCGTCTGGATTTATGGTGACGCCGTCTGAGCTTACTAGCGACGGCATCAAGACCTTTGTGATGGCGTCAAAACGTAACCGCCTCAATGAAGCCCTAGAAGATTCGACGAAGCCATGTCATCAGGATTCTTGCAACGCCATTGCAATCTATTTCCTATATATACACATTCATTTTTAGGGTTTTAGTGTGGAACTTTTGGGAGACGAATCATATACTTAGGGTTTGAGTTTAGCAGTTTTTAATTTCATTTTTAGAGTGTAAAACCCCTCTTGTATTAGCCTTATAATCATGTTTTAATCAAGTGGAGTCTTTTATCTCTTAATCTTTCTATATGTCTATTTGTTATATGATTAATTATTGTTCTTCGCTTCTCTTTAACTTGCTAGGCTAGATCCATTAGTATTTACTTTTGTTGCATAAAACTTAGTTTGTAGATCCTCTTAATATTGCTTCTTGTGATGGATGTGCACGTTAGGCTCTAGAAAACTGGCTATAAAATATTACATTAGCATAGATATCTAGGGAAACATGAGTGTGTAGAAAGGATACCATCGGTAACAGTCTTCATACTACCTTACGCCTAATATGGTTTGATACATCTCAAGTATATATACGTACTAATATCCAAAGTATAGAAAATTCAAAAACTACCCTTGAGGACAAAGGTAGTAGGAAAAATATTACAAAAATACTACACGTTTAACCGGTAAGTGATTACCGGGTCGTTTTCCCAAAGACTTATGAAATTGAGACCTCGTTTGTTATTTGGACAATGACTTGAATTAGTTCAAACTTTTTGGATTAATTTTCTAAATCTACGATTAAAAACAATTTAAGCAAGCAAGAAAATTTAACGACTAAGCAATTAAATTCAAATAACGGTAATTAAAGAAAACGTGACAAATAAGCAATTGAACTAAATTAATCCATAAATGATTATCTAAACTTTTTCTAATTCTAAATGACTATTTAAAAAGAAAATGCTAAGTAAATTCTAAACCGAGAGTGATTAAAGCTTAAAAACGAAGAAAACGAGAACGGATATGAAAACCCGTTCTTTAAAAAGCAAACTTTCAAAATATTAACCCTACGAAAGTAAATTTCAACCTAAGCCTAGAATATGATTAAAGAAAATTTTATAAAAAATAAAATTATTTCTTTGATTATTTTTCTATTTTTTATGATTTTTTAAAGATTTTAATAAAGAAAAATTATTTAAAATATAAAAGTGTAAAATAAAAATCCTAGAAAAATTCTAAAAATAGCTCAACATGAAGGGAATACAGGAAAAATGTAAACAAAGGAAATGCTCAAACGAATAAGCTCAAATAAGCTTGATAAGCATTCGAATTGCTTATTTTATAATGAATGAAAAAAGGTTAAAAGAATTAAACGTGCAAAGTTAGACGTAAAAGTCCCAAGGGCACGTTGGTGAGGGGTGTGTGTGTTGAGGCTTATAAAGGGTAAGACTAGGTTGAGGTCGGGGGGTTCAAGTCTTGCTCACCCTCGACTTCCTTGGTTTCCTCTTTTTTTATTTTTGCAAAAACCTAAAAAGAAAAGTTGTAAAACAGCTTATAATAAGCTATTTTTGTGAAAACAACTTTTCTAAAAGTCACTAAAAAGCTAGTTAACAGCTTAAAATAAAGACATGACACACTTAACCTTTTTTCTACTTTTTTGAAAACTTAATAAGCTCAAAACTAAGATAAGCTAAAACTAGAATTTAATATGCTATAACTATACTAATGTCTAACCTGATAAGCTAATCTAGGCTAGAAACAAGCAAAAAGGACAGATAATAAGTTGGAACAATCATTTAAGCTCTTATCTAAAACTGCAAATCAAACAGACAGAAAGATGAACTTTGAGCTTATTTTGCAATAAGCAAACAGATCCTTATGGCAATCTAACTTATACCTATTTAAACTATGACCATTAAGCTACTTGAAACAGCTTTTTAAAATCATTTTGAAACTCAAATTCTTAATGAAAAAGCTTTTTGAAAATAGCCAATTTACTCAGTACATACTGAGTTCATTAAGTATGTACTGAGTTTTGAAAAGAAAATTTTTTTATTTGCAGCTTATAAACAGATAGTCAAACAAACTAGTTATGCTAAAATAAGCTCAAATAGATCTAATCTACTTTAAAATCTACTTGTAAACTAAAAATCAAAATCTAAAAACTAAATTAACTATTTGAGATTTGAGATTGAAAATGAGCATTTTGCTGTCTTTCCTTACTGATGCATTTAACACACTTAATACCAAAACTCAGATTTAACAAGTGAAGGCTCAAGACATGGGTTCTACTCTTATAAAACACCAAAACACGAGATAGGAAAGCAAGATCAATGGCTTAAACAGATATGAGCATAAAATGTATAAGAGACTGAATTAATGCTAACAATTTCAAACTAGTAACTCTCAACCCTAAAGAAATCTAGATTAAACCTAACTAGCTCTCAAATTCTAAACTTATAAACCTAAAAAATGGATTTAAACTCAAAGTAAATGACTAAAAAGCCTATAGTGGTACTAACTCTCAGTTAGTACTACTAAGCCAAACACCCCTTTAAAGTGATAAATTCCATATTTAGCTTATAAATTTCAGATCTAAAACATAATACCTTAATACCAGATAGTAAACAACTTATAATAGACCTAATAAGCACATTTACATAAACAAATAAGCCAGAATAATAAGTTAATTATTATGCTATTTTTTTTTCTTTTTTGGTTTTTCAAACTGTTTAACAACTACTTTATGCGAATTATGATTTAAACTAACAAACTAGACTAATTAAGTAACTAATATCTATAATGAGTAGTAATAAGCTAGGTTATACAGTAATAAGCATGAAATAAGCAACTATAGGCTAATAATGCAAGTTTAAGCTAAAAATATATGAGAACTTACAAGAGCCTTTGCTCTAAACAAGGCTTATCAAAATGCTCTTATGACCTATCAACAAGCTCCAGCTTATCCTAAGATAAGCTGGTGGGGTTCTGGAGGCCCATCCAAGTCTGGCTTCCCTTCCATTTTATAAGTTGTGGTATATTTTAGGTAGATTTGAGTCTTAATAAGCTTAGTTAAGCTTTTGAAAGCATAACTAAGTGAATATTAGCTTAATAGTTAAAAATGACAGCTTATTGAGATTTAACAAATCATTAAAGAGCTTATTAGTTCATAATGCTATTAGGTGAAAACACACTTTGATAATTGAACATTAAGAAAACACACTTTTATTAATATTGAAAGACTGATTACAAGCTTAAATGAAAAGAAAATTACATTTATCTAAAAGCAATAAGCTGAAATTACATGAAAATAAGCTAAACAAAACTTCAAGCTACCCTAAAAA
>BQNB010141048.1:0-17322 GCA_026074375.1 Tanacetum coccineum
ACCAACACAAGTACCAATTGTCACTACCAATGAGAACATTATTAAAGCAGAAACCAATAAAGAATATGCACTAGTTGACGATGATGAATTTATCAACATCTTTAGTACACCGGTACAACAACGAGGGGAGACATCGTCTCGCCATGTTGATTCGTCTAACATGCATACATTCTATCAACACCATCCTTCTGAACATCGGTGGACAAAGATCATCCGTTAAAACAAGTCATTGGAAATCATTCTCAATCAATTAGAACAAGACGTCAGCTAGAAACAGATGGAGAGATGTGTATGTTCGCACTCACCGTGAGTCGAACCAAACCAAAGAACATCAAAGAAGCCATGGCTGATTCTTTATGGATTGAAGCGATGCAGAAAGAACTTCACCAGTTTGATCGATTAGATGTATGGAAATTAGTCCACAAACCACTTTGCAAAAATGTCATTAACATGAAGTGGATCTGGAAAAACAAACGTGATGAGGAAAATACTATAATTTGCAACAAAGCTCGTCTTGTAGCTAAGGGATATGCTCAAAAGGAAGGAATTGATTTCGAAGAGTTATTTGCACTAGTTGCTCTGTTGGAAGCTGTCCGATTATTCGTTGCGTATGCTGAACACAAATCATTTCCAGTATACCAGATGGAAGTTAAGACAACATTTATTTACGGACCTCTGAAGGAAGAAGTGTACGTAAACCAGCCAGATGGATTCGTAAACCCATATCATCCTGACCAAGTCTACCGTCTAAAGAAGGCATTATATGGACTCAAACAAGCACCAAGAGCGTGGTACGATGAACTCTCCAACTTCCTAGTATCCAAAGGATTCTTAAAAGGTTTATAGATCCAACTTTGTTCATAACTAAACATGGGGAAGACATATTGCTTGTGCAAATTTACGTTGATGACATTATTTTTGGTTCTGTGAACCCAAAACTTTCAAAAAGGTTTGAAAACCTAATGCATAGCAAGTTTGAAATGTCTATGATGGGGGAGCTAAAATTATTTTTAGGAATTCAGATCCACCAATCCCCTCGTGGTATCTTTATAAACCATGCTAAGTATGCTCAACAGATACTTATAAAGTATGGTATGACCTCGTGTGATAGCATTGGTACTCCATTGGCTACGAAACACCTAGATGCTGACTTGAGGGTACTCCGGTCGACAAAACAAAATATCGTAGTATGGTCGGAGCACTCATGTATCTAACCGCAAGTAGACCTGATATTGTACATGCAACATGTTATTGTGCTTGCTATCAAGCGAAACCGACTGAGAAACATCTCACTGCGGTTAAGTGGATCTTTCGGTACCTTAAGAATACCATTCACTTGGGACTCTGGTATCCGAAGGACACTGGTTTTGAACTAACTGCTTTTTTAGATTCAGATCACGCGGGCTGTCTTGATTCACGTAAGAGCACATCTGGTGGCATATAATTTCTAGGTGGTGACAAGTTAGTCAGCTGGTCGTCCAAGAAGCAGGACTGCACTTTAATGTCTTCAGCAGAAGCCGAGTCTGTGTCTCTATCTGCGTGTTGCACTCAAGTTCTATGGTTGAGAACTCAGCTCACAGATTATGGCTTTCATTTTGACAAAATACCTATGTATTGTTACTCAAAGGCATCCATAGCCATCTCGTGTAATCCAGTCCAGCACTCTCGTACCAAGCACATCGATGTTAGATATCACTTCATAAAGGAACAGGTTGAAAAGCGTATTGCTGAATTATTCTTTGTCAGAACTGAATACCAGTTAGCTGACCTATTTACTAAAGCTGTATCAAAAGATAGGTTTAAGTATCTCGTCAGATGACTCGGTATGAGATGTTTGACTCCAAAATAACTGGAGGTTCTGGCAAACAAATCTGCTTGATCCATCAAACATCGAACTTGTAAATATTTTTGATTTTTCTCTTTTTTTTGATTTATAAATATTTTTGAAAAAGAAATTACAAAAATATAAAACCAACAAAAAGAAATAGAAAAATATAAAATCTAGAAAAACAAAATATAAAATCAAAAAATTTCAAAAATACTAAAAAAGAATCTTCTCAACATGTCTCTTGGAATTGATAACATTTACGTACATAGAAATGTCGATTAACATTGACACGGGTGTGTAAATGAAGTTCGAGCAAAAGTTCAAACGTTTCAAAACATGTCATTTCTAAATTTTCTTTATGACTTATGTACATTTCAGTGCATAACTCGGACCCGAATATAATAGGGAAGTGTATGCTTCAGTGCACTTACTCTACAAATAGAAGAGAAGTCTTCTATCATGTGTTTTAAAAATTGTTGAACACAATTTAAAAAAAAAGAACTTTCAATGTCAAATTGTCTATAATATAATTTGTGGTATTTTTTCATAAAAAGTGGTATTTGTTAAAATTGTGTGTTCAACACTCCCTTCCTCAAATATGTTTAAAATTGAGGGGAGCTTTTAAAACCAAATCCTTTTAATGTCTTTTGGGTATATCTCATAAATGTCAATTTTATATATCCAACAACATTCTAGTGAAATGAAAATGTAGAAACTATAATGTCAATTAATAATATACATTGTTCACTAAGGCATTTCACTCCGTCTTCAACATATTTTTGGTGTAATATCATTTTTCCTTATAATCTCATGTTTTAAAAAATAATGGTATCCCGCATACTGTGTTGAAGGGGAGCAATAATAGAATGTTTACATATTCATGCAATTCAGTGGTAACATTTTTCTCCCCATGATATTTTTCATGTTAAATTTTAATCAATTAGTATTTTAAATACTAAATGTTTTATTATTTAAAATAAGGGGAGAAAATGTGATTAAAATGTAATATAGAAGAATGTGATCTTTAAGACTCTAAGTGCAACTCTTTCCTTCATGTGCAAAACATTTTCGAATCTCAATGCACATGTGTAGGGGGAGTATTTCAAAATGTCAGAAAATGGTTTTATGGTTCGATCTCTATACCCAACAACCAATTAATCTCATGACGTCGATGAAGTCATAAAGTGGTTAAGGTTAGGTAAAAGTCCTATGATCCAACCAGAACTGGAGGGATCTACCCAAGGACATTCCATAGATAGAATTAGAAGTCCTTAGGTATGATTGGAGATGAATAAGAATAAGGGGAAAATACCGACTAAGATTGAGCTAACACTGGAACAATCACAACAAGGTGTTAGTGATGACGTCTTGGTAAGCATTGAAGGAGTTGAAGAATTAAAAAGAAATGTATGGATAAAGGGTGAAAACAAAGCATCCCTCCACATAATTTAGGCAGAAACCGGGTTAATACATAATCTATCAAAATCACAATGATGATTGTTGATATTGAAGAAAGTCGTCATAGACCTAGTGATGCAATGCACAACCCTTCCCAAACATTCGGGTTTCTCTCAAAAGAAACTTGTCTCATTTGTCACGGAGATACACACATTATCTATTGACATCTCACTCCAAGATTGTTGATATTGAATATGTGGCAGTTTGCTCTAGCCTTCGAGTACTAAAACCAAAGTGCACAAATCGAGTCTAGATCCAGAAGAGATCAAATTAAAAATCTCATTAGGACACAATGTCAAAATACACTTGTTAAACACCATAAAGTTCACAAGTTGTAACAAAGAGTCCTACGCATTATCCTTGAGAACTTGCTAGAACATTCGAGTGATACTTATGTATTCACAGTGAAGATGGAAATCTTGCTTGAGCCAACATCAAACAATCTCTTGGTAGGTGACTTGCAAGATTCTATATGGATCAAGCTTGTGATAAATGGATATCAATTTTGGTCCAATAAATGAATTGATGACTTAATCAGAAAGATAGTAACTATCTGATTCACTCTTACCTTATTGTCTGCTTTGAGACGTTCCGGTAATGAGAACATGCAAGCATGGTGAATCTAATACATATGTGTTAGAAGATCCTATGCTTTGAGCTGGAAACCCTGTCAAGGAGATTCTTTGAATCTACCTGATCATAGGTACAGTATTTAAACTATAAAACGGTTGCAACCGTATTCGACAAAGTGACAAAGACACTTTCGTCTATATCTGTTGTTTATCACTAACCTTTTAAATGCAGATTCAAACGTCGGTGTTGCAACCATGTAAGGGGGGGGTGGGGGGGGGGGGGGGGGGGGGGGGGGGGGGGGGGGGGGGGGGGGGGGGGGGGGGGGGGCATTTGCAAAGGGGGGGGGGGGGGGGGGGGGGGGGGGGGGGGGGGGGGGGGGGGGGGGGGGGGGGGGGGGGGTGGCAAGGGGGGGCCAGCGTAGTCGATTCATTACCATATACTCATACTCAAGCTCAGTCAAAAGCACAAGTTGATCAAGAAAGTCAAATCAAGATGATTCAAGACAAGGAGACGATGCAAGATTAAAAGATCTTAAGAACTCAAAGTCAAAAGACAAAGGCTCAAGATCAAGATCATGAAGCATGAAGGAACAAAGCCATTACAAACAAGAAAAGACAAGAAGGCAAAGCTCAAACATCATATCTTTAACATTGGTGAAGATAAAGTCAAATCAAGATAGCCTCTATCAAAGAACGTCAACGTTGGGGAGATCAAAGAAGACCTCAACATTAGGGGAGATTGTTAGCCTTAATTTTTATATAAGGTCGAAACGCTAAAAAAAAAAAAAAACTAAGCAAAAACAAGAATGTTATCGGTCTTATTAGTCAAAATTAGTCTTGTTAAGTAATAGGCTAGTCGGGTTCAACGGGCTTGGATTGTAATCTAATATTGTCCATGTTTCAGGCTCAAAGCCCAAGATATGCCAAGCCCGGCCCAAGTAACAAGCCCATACGCCTACATGTTGGCTAGGGGTATAAATAGGACCCTCTCCATACATGGAGAGGGTGTTAGTTATCATTTCTTACACTTGTATGTGTGTGTAATCTTCCACTCTCTACTTTCTCTCTCTAATAAATCTTCCATTTTTCTTTTCTCTCTTTCTAGCTTATTGCTTATTGGTATGGCTTATTGTTGTGATATGGGTTAAGTTTTGGGATAACATTTTTTATCTATATTAAGAATGGAAGATGTATGTATATTTTGCTATTTAATCCAAATGAATGCACATGTACACAACTTTATTATATAAAAGACTAGATTGTCTAGTAATATTTTTGTGTGTGTTTCAGATCTCATATTGCTGTTATTCATGGGGGTGGAGCTCTCAAGTTACCTAAGAGGCAAATAAGGTGACTTTGATTTGATATTGTATTTTTCTTCCTTCACCTACGCCTCAAATTTTAGAAGGTTTTGGTTTTAATGTGCATATGGTGTTCTTGTGGAGAGACAATCTAAAAGAGGGCATAAGAGAAGGTCGTTAACGCGAGGTTTGAAAAATGGGCATATTAAGGCAAACTAACCATTCCGCAATTACTTGAACTATAATTTTGTATCAGGTAAACACAAAAATATCTATTGGATCTTCTCTTTGTCTGTCATTTGATGATGTTAAACAACATTGTCAATAATCGCTTAAATGATTTGTTATGCACAGATTGAGTTTTGGTAGAATCACTTGGTTTTCTGACTATTTAGATGAGTATAACCATGTAAGATTACCACTTTTTAATATGTTAATTGTCATAAGTGTGCTACTGGAACGTGAAACATGAGTCTGTTCCTTTTTAATGATAAAAAATTGCATCTTTTGAGCCAAATTTATATGATTAACATCAAATTGTCAATATTTCAGAAATGTTAGATTTTTCAAAAATTTTATTTTTTTAAAAATATTTAAATTGTTAATTATCACTTTGGAGCCAATTTACAGACAAAATTTTTAAAAGCACCTAGGAATTTAATGCTTGACATTTGGTTTCCTTATTTTACACCATGCACCATCATAAACCCTATTTTATCTCCAAAAAATCAGGCTGCAACCAAAACAGAAAAAGAAAATCTTTTTACATCATTAATTACCAGGTTTACTTATTTTCTTTTACACATTGCTGCTGAAGAATCATGGAAACTCAATCCAATAATCAGGATCATTTGGTTAATTATGATAATGATAATGACAATGGATATGAATCAGAGGTGTATCTTGATGAGTGTTGGGAATTAGAGCCTTCTACAACTTAATGATGCTGGTTCAAGTTTGTGCTGCTGCTGAAGATTAGAGAAAATTGTTTAAGTCATTAGTGCTGCTAGTGTAATAATTAGTGTTGCTAATACAATGTTAGTACTGTCAGATTATTAGTACTGTTAGTTATATAGTTAGTATTGCTAAAGTGATATGCATAAGATATATTAGGAATAGATATGCATTGATCACTTGACGCGTTTTGTAAGCCCATTAGGGTTTCCTTGGTGTATAAAAGGAATCCTATGGCATAGATCTAGATATCACTTTTCATCTTAGTATTCATAGTTTCTATAGCAATCATAGTTAGTATTCATAGCTATTTTGTAACTCAAAATTCAATATATTGAAAGTTTAGTAAAGATCTTGTTTTACTGTTTCATTGTTCTTCTTAGTATTGCAAACTAGATTCTGCATAGTTTGTGATATTCTTAATCTTAGTTTCTACTATAGTTGTCTTGGATCTATCCAATACAACTAAGCTTTAACAAGCTAAGTAAGATCTGTCAAGAAGGGATCAACAAGTTGTATCAGATCTTGTTGAGAAACTTTAAATAAGAAGAACACTACATCTATACAAGATCTCATATTCAAAGAGAAGATGGAGTCATAATCAGAAACTACCTATACAGTGTCTGCACTAAAGCTTCTAGTACTCAAAACTGGAGACTATGATCTCTGGAGCATGAGATTGGAGCAATATCTTAATCACACTGATTATGCTCTTTGGGAGGTTATTGTGAATGGTGATGCACCTGCTATTGCATCAGCTAGTGCTGGTACTAAAGGTGTCATTCCACCTAAAACTGCTAAACAAAAGCTAGCAAAAAAGAATGAATTGAAAACAAAAAGCACTCTATTGTTGGCCATTCCGGATGAGCACCTATTAAAGTTTCATGGAATCAAGGATGCAAAGACCTTATGGGAAGCAATCAAGGCCAGGTTTGGAGGCAACAAAGAATCAAAGAAAATGCAGAAAACTATACTAAAGCAGCAATATGAGAATTTTGCTGCATAAAGATCTGAAGGACTGGATAAAACCTATGATAGGTTTCAGAAACTCATTAACCAATTAGAAATTCATGGTGAGGTTATCTCTCAAGAAGATGCAAATCTGAAGTTGCTGAGAAGTCTACCATCAGCTTAGAACAATATTACTTTAATAATGAGAAACAAATCTAATCTAGACACATTGAGCATGGATGATTTGTATAATAATCTGAAGGTGTATGAATCTGAGATTAAAGTCCAATCAAGCTCAATCTCAAACTCTCAGAATATGGCTTTTGTATCTTCAGAAAACACTAGCAGTATTAATGAAGCAGTTAATACTGCTCATGAAGTTTCTACTACTAGTTTACAGGGACAAGCTTCTTCCTCAATTTATGCTGATGATGTCATGTTTTCTTTCTTTGCTAATCAATCTAATAGTCCACAATTGGATAATGAAGATCTGGAGCAGATTGATACTGATGATCTTGAAGAGATAGATCTCTGAAGAAATGGATCTCAAATGGTAAGTGGCAATGCTTACCATGAGAGTTAAGAGGTTCATAAAGAAAACATGAAGGAAGCTGGATTTAAATGGCAAAGAGACTGTTGGCTTTAACAAGACAAAGGTTGAATGCTACAACTACCATAGGAGAGGAGAATCAGGGGAATAGAAATAGAGATGATCTAAAAAGGAATACACCAATGGACACATCTACTACAAATGCCTTGGTTGTTCAAGATGGGATAGGTGGTTATGATTGGAGCTTTCAGGCTAAAGAAGGCCTCACAAACTTTGCTCTAATGGCCTATACATCTCAGGTTCATCAAGTTCATCAAGTTTAGACTCTGAGGTACATACTTACTCTAAAGATTGTTTAAAATCATATGAAGCTCTTCAAAAATAGTATGATCAATAGTGTGAAGCTCTTAATAAATCTAATCTAAAATACATAGGTTATCGCAAAAAGATTGAACATCATTTAGAAGCTAGATAGTTGTTCATGACAAGAATGAAGCTATTTATGAAGAAAATATTGAATTTTTAAAGTATGATGTCCAAGTGAAAGATTTTCTATCAAAGACCTCAAAATCAGTTAGAAGAAGCTTTAAAAGAGAAAGATGATTGAAACTAAAACAAAAATTTTATTGAGGAATCATCAAAACATCTAACTAAACTGATTAATCGTCATATAAAGTTCTAAAGACAAAACTGTCCGTGGTTCTGATGGTCAAATGAATAGAGAAGATGAATATGAAAAATACCAGTAGGAAACTCTATAAAACAAATACACTTATGGAACACCACAATTATTAATTAAAAGAGATAGTTAAATTAATTAATCTATAACTTAACTAATTTTTTATAATTTATCAATATTAATTTAATATTTTATTAAATTATAGTATACAAAAGGTTGGAAGAAAAATTCTCCTATAAGGAACCTCCCTTCGCGAAACGAAGCTATTAAGGGCGGCAATCACATGAACAATTTCTTGTTGAGCTATGATAAAACATCACCAGAAGTTCTTACCAGCTAAAGGAAATTAGAGACAGATCAAGGGGAAATTGATTTCACAAAAAAACATAAAGACATTGAGTCATTTTTCAAGAAACCTTCATAAATCATCATGTAATATTCCATATAAAAGAAATAACTAAATTTATATTTTATATGGGGTCTAAAGAAATTATCAAAAATGTATTATCTTATAATTTTAAGCGAATTATAAATTTTTAGCACACCCACCCCGAGTCGGGAGGGAACGGCAAAAAATATTAATCTTAGAGATTTTATTAAATAATCGAGTATTAATTTACCGGTTTCTACTGAATTCATATGAATGAGAGTGAAGTGGTTCATAGTGTGTTTAACAGTAGAGAAAGTGATGTGGATGATAATCCAGTAAATGATAGATTCAAAATAAAAAAAATAGGTGAAAGGATTTCAATTCAATCCCCCCCAGCCCCTTAACACTGGGAACTACATGCCCCCAGACTATGACTTATCTTTTGCTTGGTGTTAGATGAATATGATTTAAGTTTGCATTGAGAAAACCAACCACTAGTGTGCCTGAAACTAAAACTAGTATGTCCCCTATGACTTGTAAGATATTGTTAGAAAAACTAAAACTGTTAGGCCTAGTGCTCCTATACATTGAAGAATGGGACACTAATATGATTATGATATTGGGTTTAGAGAGACCAAATCTAGACAACAGAACAAAACCAAAGTTTACTAAAATCAATTTTGTCAAATCTGGTAAGAATGTGAAATATGTTAATAAGGAAAACACACATAGGCAAGTAAAGTAATCCTAGAAAAGTCAAAGTCCCTATGGGATTAATAGAATTACACTGGAAATGGATGAAGACTCAGAAACTAGGGAATGGTTTTGAGATTCTAAAGAAGCTTGTTTGTTATATGTGGGAGTTTCAACCAATTAATCAAAGACTGTGATTTTACAATGATAATAAAATGGTAGAACAAACAGTGTTGAATAATAAGGAGAAGCGGTTACTCTACTGGTCAAAGTGGAAATTAGACCATTATGAAACAAAGCTCAAATGGTGAACCATCAAAATAAATAGACTTACACTACATCCTAAAAGGAATTTTGTTCCAACAGCAATTGCAACAAAGTCAGGACAAGTGCCATTTATGTGCTTCTAAGCAGAAGCACATCCAAAGCAGCAAAATTAATTAGTACTTTAGCCTAGGCCTTTAAATAAAGCTACCCCTAAACCAAAAAGTGAATGATGCATTACCCACAACTTACTCTTATTTTTTAAGCACATTCACCAGTAAAAGAAGCCCATTAACAAAAGAACAGCAGTTAAAACATTAATTTCAATAAAAAAATTAATACTGTAAGGTTAATAATGTAACCTACTTACTGCTGGTCCAAAAAGTATTAGTTAGTAGCTAAAGAGCCTATGAAAATAGGGAAAAATGCTGTTAAGTACTCAGCATTCTAGATTTGAGACCCAACAGTAATGTTTATTGACCAAATCTCCAAATACAGGGATCATACATGCTAAAAAATTTGACTATTTGACTGCAAGGCGACTCAATTTCCGCAATGGCTTAGGTTCCCCAAGAGAAACTAAATCCTTATTTTGAGTGCCAGGGTAATCCACATATACTGTACAGGATCAAAGATTTTTAGATGATGATGCTCTAAAGGCATATGACTGGAAACAAGTCCTTTCTTACAGATTATCAAGAGATTGATGGTGGATTTGTTGCATTTGCAGGAAGTCCTAAAGGAGGTAAAATTACTGGAAAAGGAAAAATTAGGACTGGGAAATTAGACTTTGAAGATGTATACTTTGTAAAGGAACTTAAGTGAACCTTATTCTCTGTCTCATAAATGTGTGACAAGAAAAACAAATGTTCTTTTCACTAGAATCGAATGTCTTGTTCTATCTCCTGACTTTAAGCTACTTGATGAAAGTCAAGTCTTGCTTAAAGTTCCCAGACAGAACAACATGTACAGTTTTGATCTAAAGAATGTTGTTCCTTCATGAGGTTTGACTTGTTTATTTGCAAATGCTACAATAGATGAGTCTAATTTATGGCATAGGAGACTTAGTCATATAAACTTTAAAACTATAAACAAACTTGTGAGGGGAAACCTTGTAAGTAGGTTTGCCATTCACAGCTTTTTAAAAATGACCATACTTGAGTAGGCTTTCAGAAGGGAAAGCATACACAAAGCCCTCTAATAAGACCAAGCTTGTGAGCTCTATCAGCCAACCCTTACAAATGTTGCACATGGACTTATTTGGGCCAACATTTGTAAGGAGTATCAATCACAAAATATATTGCCTTGTTGTCACTGATGACTTTAGCAGGTTTAGTTGGGTTTTCTTTTTGGCCACTAAGGATGAGACTAGTGGGATCCTTAAAACTTTTATAACTGGCATAGAAAACCAAATAAATCATAAGGTTAAAATCATCAGATGTGACAATGGAACTGAGTTTAAAAATAATGACATGAATCAGTTCTGTGGGATGAAAGGGATTAAGAGGGAATTTAGTGTTGCCAGAACTCCACAACAAAATGGAGTTGCTGAAAGAAAGAATAGGACACTAATAGAGGCAGCTAGGACTATGCTAGCAGATTCACTCTTACCTACTACATTTTGGGCTGAAGCAGTTAATACTGCTTGTTATGTTCAGAATAGGGTTTTAGTAACCAAGCCTCACAACAAGACACCTTATGAACTATTACATGGTAGACCACCTAGTATAAGCTTTATGAGACCTTTTGGGTGTCCTGTGACCATTCTTAATACCTTAGATCCCCTAGGCAAATTTGATGGGAAGGCTGATGAGGGGTTCTTGGTTGGATACTCTATAAATAGCAAGGCTTTTAGGGTATTTAACACTAGAACTAGGAAAGTAAAAGAGAACCTGCACATAACCTTTCTTGAAAACAAACCCAATGTTGTAGGGAGTGGACCAGATTGTCTCTTTGATATTGATTTACTAACAAACTCTATGAATTATGAGCCAGTCACTGCAGGGAATCAGACTAATAGGAATGCAGGTATCAAAGATAATGTTGATGCAGTACCTACTCAACAATATATTCTGCTACCATTCTTTCCTAATAGTCCACAGAGCTTAGAGGATGCAGTTGCTAACGATACTGGTAAAAAGCTTACTGAAGAACCAACAAATGAGGGTGAAAGAAATGGTCAAGAAAAGGAAAAAGAAACTTTAAATAAAGAAGGTGACCAGCATGTGCAGGATTTAAGAGCTGAATTGGACAAAATTGCTTGTTCAACAGAAGGAAGGTTATGCTAACAGCACTAACAGAGTTTCTACTGTTAGTCCATCTGTTAGTGCTGCTAGGCAAAGTTTTTTTAATGATCTTCCAACTGATCCTCTTATGCCTGATTTGGAGGATACTACTGATCTTCTAAATATTGGTATCTTTAGTGGTACATATGATGATGAAGATGTGGGTGCAGAGGCTGACCTTAACAACTTGGAAACAACGATGAATGTCAGTCCTATTCCTATAACCAGGATTCACAATGATCATCCTAAAGAGCAAATCATAGGGGAGCCACTTTCAGCACCCTAAACTAGAAGAATGACCAAGTCTGCTCAAGAACATGCTATGGTCAGTTACATCAAAAAGTAGAGGAGAACCAACCACAAGGATTATCAGAACTACTTATTTGCTTGTTTTCTCTCACAAATAGAACCCAAGAAGGTGACACAAGCTTTGAGAGATCCAAGCTGGATAGAGGCAATGCAAGATGAGTTGCTACAGTTTAGATTGCAGAAGGTTTGGAGATTGGTTGATTTACCCAAAGGCAAGCATGCCATTTGAACAAAATGGGTCTATAGAAACAAGAAAGATGGGAGAAGGATAGTAGTTAGAAACAAGGCAAGGATGGTGGCACAAGGTTACACCCAAGAAGAAAGAATTGATTATGATGAGGTTTTTGCTCCTGATGCTAGGATAGAAGCAATTAGGTTATTTTTGGCCTATGCATCATTTATGAGGTTTATTGTGTACCAGATGGATGTGAAGAGTGCCTTTTTATATGGTACTATTAAAGAGGAGGTGTATGTGTGCCAACCTTATGGTTTTAAAGATCCACAGTTCCCTTTCAAATTTTATAAGGTAGAAAAAGCTTTATATGGTCTACATCAAGCTCCTAGAGCCTGGTATGAGACCTTGTCTACCTAATTATTGGAAAATAGATTTAGGAGAGGCACTATAGATAAGACTCTATTCATCAAGAAGGACAAAGGTGATATCCTGTTAGTGCAGGTGGAAGTTGACGACATCATCTTTGGGTCTATAAAAAAGTATTTATGTGTTGAGTTTGAGCAGATGATGCACAAGAGATTCCAGATGAGTTCTATGGGGGAGCTTACTTTCTTCTTAGGGTTGCAGGTAAAGCAGAAAGATGATGGAATCTTCATCAGCCAAGACAAGTATGTGGCTGATATATTAAAGAAGTTTGATTTTGTCACAATAAAGAAAACAAGCACTCTAATAGAGACTAACAAGGCATTGCTCAAGGATGAAGAAGCTAAGGATGTAGATGTTCATTTATACAGATCAATGATTGGATCTTTGATGTACTCGATAGCTTCTAGGCCTGACATAATGTTTATTGTTTGTGCTTGTGCAAGGTTCCATGTTACTCCTAAAGTCTCACATCTTCATGCAGTGAAGAGGATCTTTAGATACTTGAAAGGTCAGCCTAAATTGGGCCTTTGGTATCCTAGAGATTCACCATTTGACTTGGAAGCCTTTTCTGATAGTGATTATGCTGGAGCTAGCCTTGACAGGAAATCCACAACAGGAGGTTGTCAATTTCTTGGCAAAAGGTTGATTTCATGGCAATGTAAAAAGCAAACTATAGTTGCCAACTCCACTACTGAAGCAGAGTATGTTGCTGCTGCTAATTGCTGTGGACAGGTGTTGTGGATCCAAAATCAAATGCTTGATTATGGGTTCAATTTCATGAACACCAAGATTCACATTGATAATGAAAGCACCATTTGTATTGTGAAGAATCCAGTGTTTCATTCTAAAACCAAGCACATTGAAATAAGGCACCATTTCATCAGAGATTCTTATGAGAAGAGGCTCATTCAAGTAATTAAGATACATACAGATCACAATGTTGCTGATCTACTCACAAAGGCATTTGATGTTAGCAGGTTTAACTTTCTGATTGCTAGCATTGGATTACTTAATCTCTGAAGATGTTCCAAAAGTTATGTTTTTTATTTTTTTCATAATGCCAAATACTAATAAAGTAAATGGCTATTTTAACCTCTGTTTGAATCAATGATAAATCAAGTGATAACTTGTTTATAGATTGCATCACTATCAGGTAATCAATTAATTTGAATGACAACATAGATCTGACCTTGCTAAAAATTCAAGAAAACCCCACAGTGAATCTGATTCTTACTTATATAAACTAACCCACGAGAACATATTAGTACATCACAGATCTGATCTTGTTTCTTATGACCAAAAGGTATTAGAAAAAATAACCACTATTTGATAACTATCTTCTTCATACAAATGATTTCAACATTAAAGAATATCGAAGCTTTTAGCAAATGATAAAACCTTGAGAAACGTAACATAGGAGTGAATATGGGAAGGGGGTAGGTTTTTACACCCATACACATTCAGGATATTACTTAGGAATAAGCAAAAAAAGAAACAAGAATAATTCCTAAGTGGAAAAGAATAACATTACCAAATAGGACATTAAGCAAAAAGTAAACACCCCATCCATAAAATAAAATGAGCACATACATATAAGGTGGTAAATTGTAGAATTAAATCGATGATAACAGGCTTTAAAAAGCATGTCCATTGTTTATAAATAATGTATAATTTACAAGAACCGATTCTAATATGATATTTAGCATAAAGCTCAAGAGGTTGCATAAAGAGATTGAAAAACCATCTAAACCCAATCCCCTTTAACCAATTATTTACAGTGGTCACATTCGGCCTTCAAAAAAAATTAACCCCAATTAGCACGTCAACATATAAATGGGTCGAAGGTCACTTTTACCTTTCTAGAAAGAACAGTAAGAATATCACATCTCTCTTTTGGTGATGAAAAATCACACAAAAGTAGTCGATCCAATCTACCAGGTCGCAGCACGGCCGCATCGAGTAGATCAGGTCTACTCAAATTCATAAATATGAAGTGGTTTTATTTCAATAAACAAAACTTAAACTCTTATCAATTAGAAAATTAACTTTAAAAAAACCCTACACCAAATAAGAGCATAAATATCTTTTTTTTTTGAACAGCAGGATATATATAAACCAAAAAGAAAAAGGGACCACCCAGTAAGACACTAGGAGGCCGGGGGTACAAAATTACATACAAAGAGAGGAACACGGGGTATCGAACCAGTGGATCCAGTTTAGATGAGCTTTTCTTAGCCTACACGATATCGAATTAAAAGACGAATTAAAGAACATAAATATCTATCTATGAAAATTCATAATATACCTGATGTTAACATGGCTATGAAAGTAGGTCATTCGATTTTTTTTGTTTGCTTCATACGTTTGTTATCAGATCGTTTGATTTGTTGAATGTGCGGCTGACAAGGAACTAGGGTTACGAGATAATAGATACGCATATGTTTTTGTTTTGTGGAAGTACATTAACTTTTCGGCTACTTTCACATAAACTACTTACATCTTCGGTCCCCTTAGTTTTGTACAACCTTTGTTTTCTATGTCATATGAGGAGGTTATATTAGAAATCATCTTTTTCTTAGATATTGGGAGACACATCTTAGCCATTCATCTAAACCCATTTATGGCTAAGATTAAAACTCACTTATTAAAAAAAACGGAGGGTATTCTGGTCATTTCACGTCCCACACCAACCATACCTCCAATCACTCACACCCCGTCTTTTTTAGATTTATTATTCTCTCTCACCAAACACACACTAAAAATACACACAAACACAACGAATCTATCATCACGAACAGCTAATCGATCGATCATCTCCTTCATAAATTGATTATCTCCTTCAGTTCATTAACATTAGGTAAAGTTCATCCGATCTGTTTTTATTTATCTTTTTTTTAGCTTATTTCATGTGAATAAGCTTATAATTCAGCTTATCCTTTGTTAGCTTATTTGATGTGAATTTATTTACGAATTTAGTTTTGATGTGAATAAGATGATCGTTTTTTTTAGCTTTTAAATTTATCCTTTTTTTAGCATATTTGATGTGATTAAGCATATGAATTTATCATCATCTCATAAATTCAGCTTATTTGATGAATTATGTGAATTTATCGTGTTGAATGATAAGCTAACTTATTAGCTTATTTTTATGAATTATCAGGTTTTATGGCTTAATCTACGCTGAACAGAAATAATATGACCTATTAGTGAAAAATCATATATGATAAGTTGCTTGAAAAAACTGTAAAAACTTACTATATCATATATGTTATAAGCTAGGTTGTAAGCATTCATACTATATCATATATGATAATGTGCTTGAAAATAAAATACAAGTAGTTTGTGATCTCCTCGTGAGTAGTAAAAAGTTAGTTTTGTATGTAATATCATATATGATAATCTGATTGAAAGTCAACTTCTTTAACACTATAATAATATATCATATTTGATAATGTGCTTGAAACTGAAATACAAGCAATTCTGTCATCTCTTAGTGAGTAATTAAAAGTTAGTTGTGTGTATAATATCATATATGATAATCTACTTGAATGTTAACTTCTGTAACACTATAATATATCATATATGATAATGTGCTTACACTAAAATTAAATCTTTGTATTTGTGTAGAGAAAGTTGTATTCAATGCATTTTACACAAGAAATGGAAATACACAAGATGAGACTGAGGTTTGCAACAAAGATCCTCACACATGACATAAACATCCACGTAGAGAAGATAAGCGACGAGGCACATAGACAAACAAGCAAAGCAGAATCTCATAAGGGATGCAGTCGTAAAAAAGAAAAAAAAACCCAGAATTCGTAAAATAGTTGGCAGTGTCATCTAGGCATGGGTTCTAGAGAAACCCATATTTTGGTAGAAAACCTAAAAAACCAAACAGATGCACTAAAAAAACCAAACAGATGTCTTAATTTTTTTCAGGCTATAAAAAAGATTTTTCAGTGCATCAGTTTAGTATTTTTAGTGCATTTGTTTGAGTTTTCTAGGTTTTCCACCGAGATTAGTTTTTCTCTCGATCTCATTCCGTGTCATCTAATGCAGTTACCTTTGAATGTAAACAATATTTACTAGTTTTTATTTTTAAGTACTTGTAGTATGTACTGATGGTACCGTAGTGTGTACCACATTTTGGGGGTCCGTTGATCAATCTTTAACTATGTAATGCTACTACATCTCTTTTATGCTGATGATGTGGTCTTCATAGCCCAATGGTGTGATTCGAATATCATCACTCGTGTGTTTTTTCTTTGGATTTTATAGTAGGAGAAAATATTGTAGATTGTTTCAACATAAAAATGATGGTAGATAAAAAATATTGAACTTAATGTTATATCATATATGATCAAATGTGATTAGTCAAAACAAAAAAGTAATAATATAAAATCGATTGTGATGAACCTGTATATCATATATGATATATAAAAAGTAAAATTATGTAACAAATAAAGATCCAACAATTATTCATAATCAAAAGAGTACTTTTTAA
>BQNB010141050.1:0-17322 GCA_026074375.1 Tanacetum coccineum
TTTGTCACACAAACTTATAAAAGTTTATATAAGTTTTATAAAGTATAAGCTTTCAAAAACGCAAGTTAATTAAAATAGTTTTTAAAATGAGTTAAGATTTAAAGTTAGTCAAATTAAAAAATATTTTTAAAAATATAATGAATTAACTCTCAAAAGCTTGAAATATATGATAATTAATATTAATATGTTTTTATGTGATTTTACAATAACCAGGTTCATCATCAAATAACTTGACAAATATAAACAACGTATTCTAACATATAATATTAGGCTATTAGCTACAACTCATTTTGCCAAAAATATTCATGATTTTAATATTTGTTGATAGCATTATAGTCAAAGACTATCCAAACTAGGATGATAGCTGACGTTCCAAACTAGGATGATAGCTGACGTTAATGTTTTTGTCTGTATAATGTCTATGATGTTAATATTGTGTAACGTATGACTACAAGAGTTTCGTCATGGAAAGGTTGGGTTTAGTAAAACGTTCGTAATGAGGTAGATATGCATATAAATGCATGGATCGGTATCGTCATATATTGCGTTCCTTTTGCTGAAAATAGATAAACAAGACAAGGAAACCAAATAGTCATGAAAATAGACCTCTCCCATCATCTTATTCTTCCTTAGGCTAGACGGAGTGAGGGGTTTTTCACCTCACGACTCACCATTCACCATGGTGAACCTTACGCTGAACCCTCAAACTCGCGCGCGAGTGGGTAAGGTGAAGGTGAACCACTCACTTTCGGTAGGGCTATAAACGAACCGGACGAACATGAACGAAGCTTTGTTCATGTTCGTTCATTTAATTTTAACCGGACTAATAAACGAACACGAACGCTTAAACGGACGAATTTTCTTGTTCATGTTCATTTATTAAGGAAATGAGTTGTTCGTGTTCGTTTATGTTCGTTCATTAAGAAACTAAACGAACCTTAAACGAACATAAACGATCGAACATAAATAAACGTAGAAAAATATTAAATTTATCAAAGTATACATAATATTTTGTTTTATAAGTGTTATTTTGTTTAAACATACCAGTTTCAAAAGTATAAAATTAAAAGATAGCATATATGAACATAAACACATAAACGAACGTTAATGAACATATAATAGAACGTTCACGAACATAAACGAACGGACGAAACTTTAGTTCATGTTCGTTCATTTAAGTAAACGAACGTAAAATAATGTTTATGTTCGTTTATTTAATAAATAAACGAACATAAACGAATTTTTTACCGGACGATCCATGAAATGTTCACTGAACGTTCAGTTCGTTTACAGCCTTAACCTTCGGTGAGTGATAAATGTGGGACCTTTAATTTTTATTTCCGTTCTATATTTAAAAAAAACAATTTTTTTAAAACCCCCTTTTTAACCTATAAATACTCACTACTTCATTCATTTTTATACACAACTCTCATTTTTATATACACTTTCATTAACTTTTTTAAAATGGCTTGTTCGGTTCCAAATACCGACGATGAAATCCAAGCTTTGGTTTCAAAACTAATTGACGAAGATATGGTTCGTCAGAAAGCGATTCTGGATTTAGCCTTGCAATTTGACAATGCATGCACAGCTAAAAAAGATCTTAGAAAAGCATACGAGAAATGTAATGACATTTCACAAGAGAGCCGTGCTTTGATCGACACTTTCTTAAAAGAAAGATCTGATAAAGATTACGAGCTAAATCTTTCTATGTATGAAAAGGCGGCAAAAATAGAAAAACAAATCAATGCTAAATTAGTTTGGCTACGAAAAAAATACAACTACCGCTCACAAACCCATATAGGTGGTTCGTCATCACAGACCCATGAGATATGCGATGTATATCTTACTTAGAAATAGCTATATCAACTGCATCTAGATGAAGAAGCCTTAAAAGAAACATTAGAAGAAGAAGCAATGGATGAAAAAGAACGGGTAGAGAAAATTAGGCAAAAACAAGCTGATGATGAGGAATTCATGTTGAAATTTAGGGTGAAATATAATTCAGAATACGAGTCAGAATAATAATCTAGGATTGTTATTTTAAATTAAGTATTGTATGTTCAATGTAATGTTTTAAATAGAATATTGCTATTTTAAATTCAGTATTGTATTTTTAAATTTTAAATTCCAATGGCTACTATTCCAACAGCTATTTTTCCCTTATAAATACCACTTTACCATCGTTCATTACAATGAGAAATGTTGTTAAGTTTTTCGTAAAGATACGGTTTCTGGTAGTGAAAGTGGTTAATGCATTACCTTAACATTATTATGTTAACGTAATGTTTTTATTATTATGTAATGTTTTTAATTTAAGAATAAAAGTTTTTAATTTAGCTTACGTTTTTATTAATTTCGTACGTTTATGTTTATATTTTTAGTTTATGAATGAAAGTAATTAAATAAAAAAATGGTGGGTAATGTGAGGTTGGTGGGTAAGGTGAGTTGTTATTAAGTGTGTTTGGTGAGTGGTAAAGATGAAGAGAGAAAGCTAATGTGGCGCTGACGTGTCAGGTGAAAACATCACCACCACTCCATCCAGCCTTAGAGACGCAATCGAAAGAATTGGACAGTGTTATATTAAAAAAGTGTTGTAATTTCATTTTTTACTTCTATAATTCAAAACTTTTAATTTAACCAAAAAACAATATCTCTTATCATTCAATTTATGAGACACCTTTGAAAATAACATAAAAAATTTAAATATTTTTTATTTATTCAAATAAAAGTAAAACACAAATTAAACTTAAATATAAATTTCATTAATAAAATAAAAGACATAAGAAAAGTATATAAAAATAAAATAACATGACCTAAGCTAGTTTTAGGGACGGTATTTGGCTCGAATTTCACGTTCGGCCCCCTTAATAATAACTGCGTCTAGCGGATCCATCCCCTTGGTGTTGACTACAAGCATATTCATGTCACCATTCCTTGTTTGAGCATTGATCAATTGCACACTCGCCTTACCCTCGTTTTTTATTTCTTGCATCTTCACCTCACGGTCTAAAGAGAGTTGTTGATGCAACATTCTTTGTGAATAAGAATTGGTCGATGAATTTGAAGATCGTTGGCTGTTTTACTTTTGTTCTTTGTGGGGTGGACACAACAAAACGTCATCTCCAAACAGCACGGGTTCTTTTCCGGTTGGCCGTCATCGGGTTCATCTCACATGTGGCGGATCGGGATTCAACCATTTATGTTTGTCTTTCAAAAATTTTAAGCTTTTACGTAAGGAAAAGTTTTCACTTTGTTTCTCTAATACAAGTCTTCAACACGCTTCTTCAAATCTTCATCATCTACACCACTAAGCCTCGTTGTTTGGTTGATAATCGCGTTATACTTACTGACTTCTCGGTTCATGAGAGTTCACTTTTCGGTCAACATGTTTTTGGAACGCGTAATGTAACCTTTTTTCGTGGCTTGGTCATTGTATTCCACAATAATTTTGTGCCAAACAGTATCCTCGGTTTGGTCGGTGCTCGTGCTCGGATCCTCGAATACATGTAACCAAAATTACGCCAACTCGGACTCTTCGGTTTGACACCATAGCGTACGAGTTATTTCGGGTTTTTTTTTCTCTTTTGCGAAGTTCATTTTTCTTTGCCACGCTTCTTAGGTGACAACAACCCCTCGAATTCGGATTGTTGAGGTTATGAGAATTGTTTTTGGGTTTGTTGGTATTATTGTTGGAAAAATTAGGGTTAGTATAGGTGTTTGGTTTGTTGGTATTGTCGTTGGGAAATTTGAGTTTGTTAGAGTTTGTGTTAAATTTGAAATTGGGCGAATATTTGAAATTGGACGAATTGTTGAAGATGCTCGAATAGTTCTAGGAAGTAACACTGAACCGAAATTGGCATATTTATGGCCTACCTGCATCATAAAATGATGATACTAAAAGTCGACTGTCGACGTAAATCTTTTTCGGTTTTAATTTCTACTAAAAGAATATTTTATTTAGTTCTTGATGGGATTTTACATATTTTCTTCTTTTTCAGTTATTACAATTTACTTTTGACAACGATTTTGTTTATTACTTCTTTCGTCTCAAAATAAGTTTTCAGTTTGACGTTTCAAAGTTCAACTGGTTTAACTTTAAACTTAACTATTTTGTGTGTGTTATATAATACTTGATGCAAAATATATGAATTATTTGAGTTTTAAGTATATTTATCATTGGTATAATTTTCATCAAGTATTATATGACAAAATAAAATAAAATTTAAGGTTAAAGTTAAACCAGTTTTACTATGAAAATCAAACTGAATACTTATTTTAGGACGAAAAAAATAGTACTCCCTCCGTCCCAAAATTATTGTCCCCCGACAAAAAACACACAGTTTAAGAAAAGAGCATTTATTACTGTTTTCTCTTTTTTACTTTTTGACAAAAAGACAGTTTTACCCTTAGGTAATTAATTTAAGTCTTCTTTAAAATTTGTAATAATAATTTCAAACAAAAGTAATATAGTAAACTTGATCAAACTTCCCTATCTATTTCAGTAGTTGACAATTAAATTGGGACATCCCAAAAAGAAAACGTGGACAATAAAAATAAGACGGAGGGAGTAGTTTTTTTTTCTAAAGTGTCAAACCTGTCATATTTTAGGCATCCAAGTTATTTTAAATAGAAATACGAAATTCTACCCTACTACATATCTCCGATTCTTCTTAATCATATTGTATTTAAAACATAACATTTATCAAATAATTTTTTTAGAAAGGCAATAATTTATTAAGAATCACACAACATAGAGATACAAAACAAAGCATCACACCTCAATTAACAAGATAATTAAAAGAGGAAGAGACCCAAAAAAAGCAAAACAAAACAGACATAGAACCAAAACTATAACCACAAAACCAAATGATTGCCACATGAAAGAAACTACATAAAAAAGATGCAAAACCAAAACATGGACAACCAATACCCATAAGAGAAAATATATCCCCATATTAGATACTAGTTACCAATGTCCACAAGATGTCAAAACGAAACAAACATGAGGATTTTAATAGTCTTGACACCAAGTGAACAAACTGAGCTTGGAGACTAAAAATACCCATTTGCAGATGCACAAAACCCACATGCATACTCAATCCCAAACAGCACTTGAAGCCTCAAACCCAAACGGCATGAATACACTGAACATATCTAAAGAAACGTACAACACCAAGAACTGCGGGCCAACTGTCACAAAGGGATAACAGACCAAACAAACTGACAGAACTGGACATATGTATCAGCCCTTAACTCGAACAAAAATATATAACATCGCTTACTTTATCCTAATCTTGAGAGGTTCCCAAAGCCATTGTTGCCAATATATCTCTTTATACTTATTAGATCTTCTCACAATCCATTCAAAGCTTTTGAGTTGAATATCTTGAACAATCTTACTCGTACTTGAAGCTTTTTTACCGAACACACGAGCATTTCTTTTTTTCCAAATGAAGTACCCGAAAGTCCAAATAACCACTTGCCAAACACGAGATAGAACGGTGGGAACATTAACACCTCCATTGGATGAAAAGAATTCGTCAATAGAAAAAGCATTAACGCTCCCCACCTTTCACCAATTGAATATTTTTTCCCACACACTCATCGCTAGATCACAAGTGACCAAGCTACGAGCATAAGTTTCCACGATGTTGTTACAACAAGAACAAAATAACCGAGTCTAAATCGATGCCTCTTATATCTAGCTCCACACGAACCGGAAGTCTTCCTTTTAGCGCCCTCCACACAAAAATGTTTACTTTCGTTAGAAATTAAAAAGTGTTAATTATTAATAATGAATTAGTCTTGTAATAAATAGTATAGAAAATAGTATTTATGATGTAATAAGTCAAGCTTGGTCAAACTTTAAAAAATGTTGACCAAGTGAGACATTTAGTCAAAGTAGGAAAAATAGAAGGTTAGAAGAATAAGTATAAATACTCATTTCATAAGAGGTATTTAGTGTTGGTCATTTGTAATCCTCTCCTCAACCTCCCTTCTCTTTTTTCCTTTCCTTAATGAAAAATGAAAATGTGTAAAAACTCTCTCTAGCTTTCTCTCCTCTAATCTCTAATACTTTTGTATGATATCCAATGCAAACATGACATATAACAAGTGGTATCTATCGTCGGGAGAGATCTAGTTTGTGTTTTCGTGTATCAAATCGAGCTTAATTGTGTTAATTTTTGATCTAGGAGCTTTCGTAAGGATGAACGGTGTAAGTTTCGTATTGTTTTGGTATTAGATTTACTATTTGACGTGTTTTTGATCCTAAAAAGGTTTCATATCACTTTCGTATACGTCAAATTGTAGATTTAATAGCTTTCGTACGAAAATTATTCGTTTAGATTTCATTTAGATCGAAAAATAGTTGTATTTGATCACTTTCGTATCATAGAAACAGGTTTCGGTAACCATTTTTTAGAGCTTTAAACGCTTTCGTATTGTAAAAAAAGGTTTCGGAAACTAATTTGGCGGGAATTTTACTTTCGTATCCTAGATTTTAACTTTCGTATCATAGATTCTAGCTTTCAAAATATAGAACTTAGTGAATTTGAAAAAATAACATTAGAATTTATCACTTTAAATTGTCAAAATCAAATCTATTAGTTCTAATCGATGTCGAAGAGACGAATTTACGAAAGTTGAGGTTTCTTGGATTTTACGAAAGAGTGGAATTGGAATTTACGAAAGTTGTGGTTTCGTATATTGGAGCTTTCGGTAATCGTTTTGGTTTCGTATATGTGGAGCTTTCGTATCTGTGGTTTCATATTTTGGGGTTTCGTATCAAGGACTTGGTTTTGGTTTCGTACTCCAAGGTTTCGTAACACAGTTTCCTATATGAAGGTTTCATAATGAAGGTTTCGTATCTCTTGGTTTCGTATTCAAAGCTTTCGTAACACGGCTTTCCTAATTGAAGGTTTCGTAATTTAGTTTTCGAATTGGAAGGTTTTGTATATCTGTTTCAGAGGTTTTGTAACATAGTGTTTGCGGTTTCGTAACACAGTTTCAGAGGTTTTGTATCTTCTTACTTTCAGAAATTAAGCTTTCGTATAAAGGCTTCTTGTTACTTAAACTTTGTATACAAGTCAAGGTTTCGTATTTGAAGTATTGTAATAAAAACTTAGTTGTTATTGCTCTTTGATTTCATGATTGCAAGACTTTATCTCTAAAACGATCCAAGTTTGTATTATATTCATTGTCTGAATCAAAACATGTCTACATCAAATCAACAAACTCTTGCTGAATCGGGAGCTTCTGAAAGACCTCACGTGTTAGAAAAAGGAAGCTATGTACCATGGGAAAATCATTTTATGAGGTTTCTGGACAATAAACAAGAAGAAGGAGAGTTGATGCAACATTCAATTGAAGTTGGACCGTATGAGCGGAAAATGATTCAGTTGCCAGACAAACCAGATGATCCAACGGCTAAGATCATTGAACCACTCAGCAAGATGACTGAATCCAATAAGAAACAATACTTTGCAGACATTAGAGTGATGAATTTTATTTTTCAAGGAATACCCAATGATATCTACAATTCTGTAGATGCTTGTAAAAATGCTCAACAAATGTGGGAAAGAATCAGAAGGTTGATGCATGGTTCTGAAAAAACTAAACAACAGAGACACTCGAGGCTTGTAGATGAGTTTGATAAATTTGTTACGATGGAAGGAGAATCATTATCCTATGTGTATGAAAGGCTTAAAACACTTGTGAATGTTATTGATAGGAATGAAATTCATCTTCTACCAATCACAATCAATACCAAGTTTCTCAATTCATTACAACCTGAGTGAAGCAAATATGTGACCATGACTTGTCAAAATGCTAATATTAAGGAAACTAAATATGATCACTTGTTTGATACTCTGAGTTAATATGAACCACATGCCATTGCATCAAGAGTAAAGAAAGCTGCAAAGAATCATGATCCATTAACCTTAGTAGCACATACAAATGTTTATCCTTCACATTCTTATACAAGTCCTTTATATTCTCATTCACCACAACCATACTATGTTACTCATCCTTCATCAGTCGTTGATTATAAAGAAGACTATCAAAGGGAGATACAAGGGGATGCTCAGGAAGACAAGCTTATACCTGCAATAATGTTATTCGCAAGATCAATCACTCAACAATATTCTACTCCTACCAATAATCGTCTTCGCACTTCATCAAATACAAGGAATCAAGCAGTGATACAGGATGGTCGGGTTGACACACAAAGCAAGAATGTTGGCTATGCTGGGAATGGTAACAGGAATGTAGGGAGACACAATAAAAATCAAATAGCTACTGCAAGAAATGGGATGGTTTAACAGATTGAAGCAAATGATCAGACTATTCAGCGGGTTTCACAAACTGAGTCAAATCCGGGAAGCCAAATGTTCAATGCTACAACTGCAACGCAAAAGGCCACTATGCCCGTGATTGTCTACAACCTAAAGTTCATGATGCAAAGTACTTCAGGGAACAGATGCTATTGGCAATGAAAGATGAAGCTGGAAGTAACCTCAATGAAAAAGAGAATAATTTCATGCTCGACAATCATTATGGAGATGATTCATTGGAGGAGCTGAATGCAGCAGTAATCATGATGGCACTCATTCAACCAACATAAAACAAATATGATACTAAGCCAACATATGATGTTTGCGCACTTGGTGAGGTAAATGCTTCGCACATCCATCTCAAAAGTCGAATGCATTCTAAAAGTGTTCATGAACATACGAATCATGCGAAACTCAAAACTGTTATTAACACCTCCGATGATGATCAAATTGATTCTAGTATCATATTTGATGATCCTTGTATGGATAATAATGGTGGAACAGATGATCATGATTCAAATGCTGATAACGCCTAAATTATACATTATTTCAGCAATATTATTTGTATATATTCTATCATTTCTCGTGAACTTTTGGTACTTAATAGCATGAAATATATGCAGGTTCACTTGAAGACATCCCAAAAAGTCCAAAATACAAGTGTTTATACTCTTTGGAAAGCAAGTTACAAGAAAAGAAAGGACTAAAGCTAAAAATGCAAAGAAGTACGCCGCACATTTCACTATGTGCGCCGCACTTCCTATCGAGTTTAAGAATTAAATGAATGCTGCATTAACTCACCAAGTACGCCGCACATTTCAGAATGTACGCCGCACTTCTCAACAAGCATTAATGAAGTTTGATCCGACATACGCAAAGTACGGCGCACATTTTATAATGTGCGCCACACTTTCACCCTTTTTCAGCCTATAAATAGAGATGAATTTTCACACCATTGGAGATATCCCACACATTCTTCATCTTATCAATCTCTCAAATATCCTCCCAAGTCTTTGAATTCAAAGATCAAAAAACGAAAAACACCATCATAGTATTTAGTGAATAAAGGTTGTAGTAAGATTTGATACTTGTAACGGGTAGAGTTTGATCCATATTCTTACCCGGGCATAGTATGTTTCTTGTTTATCTTCATTATTTTGTTATGAACTTCGTAGCCATGAGAGGCTAAATCTCTCATGACTACTCGGTGATGTTAATATAATGATTAAGCATTTGGTGTAGTTGCGAACTTTTTAATCTTAAGCTTATGTTGAAATCCTATCGTATCTTATCTTATCAACTTTGGTTATCAACTTTGATTGTATACTCATAACGGTATAGGTCGAAAGACCCGTTGTGAACTATATAGTTTTAAAGATTTGTCTACGGTCTTTATCGTTTGAAAGGAGAAATCCGCTTACGTTATTTGATAAACAAAATGGATTTGATATAATAGTAACTAGATTATTTGAGTGACACATTTGATCGAGTTAACTAGGTATAAGTCTTAAGTTAAACAAGTTAATTTGTGAAAACGTTTTCTAACGAGAAACCCTTTTTATAAGTTAAAGTCCTAAATCTGAGATCGTAATTATCACCATTGCTTAGGAATTATATGAAGCTATCCGAGTAGTCATCGTCATCATTATTGAATACAACATTATTTATCTTAAAATTGTTAAAGTTTATTTTAACTACGATTATTTGAACACAAATCAAATCCCTGTGGATGACCTAATCTTACCAAAAATGTTATACTACATACGTGAGTTATACTTTCACCCGGTGTGTTTCCATTTAATAAATCAGTAATTTCAGTCTTATAAATTTGAAGCTTTTTAAACACATCAAAAGTTTTTGGCGCCGTTTCCAGGGATTTTAAAGTTGTTCTGTAATCAATTTTTAAAATAGTTTTTAACCATTTTCTTTTTCAAAAAAAATGGCCATACAGTTTTCTGGCAAACTGAACCAAAACAAATTCTCCCTTGGATGCATACACATGCTTCCAACTCTGTACTTGTTGAACCGCTTCCTGAACCTGAACGTACCCTGAATCGAAGACTTCGTCGACGAAATAGGAGAGTTCCATTCGAACAAAGAAACAAACCACCTGCATAACCAAAAATTGTTTACGCTCTGATTCTTGATATCAGCTGTGACAATCCGTCTTTTAATGTCCATATTTAATTCATATTTCGTTCTCATTTTTCTAGTAAAGTGAACTTTTGTGTTTTACGGTTTACGCGATTCGCAACTTCTCGTTCTTATTAATCTTAAGCCGATTTAGGCAGTTTATCCGTTTAAGTGTAACCGTCTTTATTTTTATCTTTAAAAATTCCCCGTATTTAAGGTCACTACTAATTCTAATCTCATATTTATTTTTATTAATTTTGAGACTTTACTTTTATACTTTAGTCGGTTTTCAATAAAATTGTCCATTTTAAGTAATCGTGAATCGTACATTTTAAATTTATCCGTTATCGATCGAGAAATCAACGAACGTCAATATTTAATATTTTTAATTGTCGAGAATAAATATTTTCGTATTTTATTTCGAATAATTTTGAGAAATTTTGATAATTTTTATTTTTGACGTTTCGCGAGTCGACGTTTGACCGCGCGTTCGTGAACCGTTTCGAGCATCGTAAAAATGTACGACGCGACTCGTTATTATTTTTAAGATCGTAAATTTATTATTTTTATGAATGTCGTCATTTTGTTCCATGTCTTGAGTCGGGCTCGCATTTTAAAGTGTATGCATTTAATTAAATGTTTTTAATAGAAATGTGTCGAAAATAAAAATAGTCTCGGTAGTGCAATCCCGAGCTACGGTTGTCGTCTTTAACCTAAGTAAAAGTATGGTGTGTCAAAAACTAATTTTAAAAAAAAGAGGGGACGACTTGTTTTGCCAATAGCCCAAACTAGTGCAAGAAATATATATACTAGTTTATTTCACACTTTATTCATAAACACACACACACTTTCTCTCTAGCTCCACCACCACCACCGGAAAACTTTTCCGGTCACCGAAAATCGCCACCGCCGCCGCCGTCGGAAACCGCCGTGGTCGCCGGAAAAATTACATGCAACCCGAACAACTTATATTTTCCGAATCCCCTCATTATTTCCTACGTTTTCCACTAAAAATATACGACATGCAATGAGTATTTTTCTAGTTAAAGTTCGAGTTAGATTCGAATGTTTTCGTTTGGTAAGTGGGTTGTTCTTGGATGGATAATTAATATCTCAAGCTCGGTTCAATTGAAAAATGTTTGGTTTTTGGTTTTGGGATATGGTTCGAGTTCGGCTAGGACAAGGGAGGAACAAGTCGAGTCCGATCTAGCTCTTGTGAGATTTGTAAGCATTCTTTTATGTTAATTTTGTTATTTTCTTGATTCGATTGTTTCGTGAATGCATGTGATGAATTTGGGGAAATCTTGCGTGAATAGGTTAGATCGTATTATGGGTAGATTGATTTGATCATGTATTGTTTATATGTCATATTAGACATATTATAGTTGGAATAGAAGCTTAAAAATGAGGTTTTGAAGTGTTTTGAAAAGTATAAAAACGAGCAGAAACTTTGACACGGAAAACGAGGTCCAAAAATTTATGAAAACTGATTTTTGATTTGAGAATATGAAAGAGCTTATTTTTATGAAGGTTTCGGTAATTTGAACGTCCCATAACTCCAAATAACGAAGAAGTTACGGCGAAAACAAGTTTTGAAAAACTTAATAATCCCCAACAGCTATTTTGGGAAATATACATTCTGTCCAGATTTTCAACGAGCGTTTTGAGCACTTTCGAGCCCGTTTCAGCCTTCCGGCGAAACACGAAAGTTGTCCGGAATAACGTTTTACATAAAATCTCTTTTTGGTCAAAGCCACGAAAACGTGATATAGCGGGTCAAAACCGATGGTCAAACTGCTGCGTTTTTATTGAAAATACAAGTTACAGCAGAATTGAAAAAGGGCATTTTGGTCATTTCCTGTCGAGTTTCGGGTCTCGTCTAAAACTAAAAAGTTGTCCGGAATATCGTTTCGCATAAATTCTCTTTTTACTCCGAGTCGTGAAAATGTGATTTAGAGGGTCGATTGGCGCGGGTCAGATTTGGGTAAAAATAAATATAAGTATAAAAGTCAAAGGAAGTCAAATGTTGACTTTAAAAAGTCAACGGGTCATATAAGACTTATATAATTTTTAACTAAGTACATGAATATAAATAAAATGATAAGTATTAAAAATATACTTAGACGTTTAAACTTACCAAAGATGGTAACTTTCCGAAAATAGTAACTTTCTAAAAATAGAAAGTTATCGAAAATATAAAGTTTTCAATTAAGGTCACGTAAGATAAAACGTGAGGAATAATTATAACTCAATGAAGTGGGGTTATAGGATTTAGATCGCGCAAGTGGATTTCTCATCACATGTATGTTTATATATATAAGATATATATTTTACCGACACGATGAACATTCGAAAAAATCAATAAAACAACAATTATAAAATCAAGACATCCCTTAAAAAACCTCCTACGGATCTTGAACTTAAACCCCTTCCTGATAATCTAGAATATATATATTCCTGAAAGAACCCTCTTTTCTTCCTATTATCATATCATCTCAGCTTTCCAAAGAAAAGAAAAATAAACTTGTATCCGTCCTTAAAAAACACAAGGAAGCTTTTGCCTAGAAAACAATAGACATTCCTAGTATTTGCCCATCATTCTGCAAGACAAGAATACAACTTTGATGCAAGAACCTTGTCCAGAAACAAAGAAGGTTGAACCCAAATATGCAAGAAGTTGTTAAGAAAGAAATCATGAAACTCTTGGATACCGGTATTATTTACACAATTGCCGATAGTCCTTGGGTTAGTCCTATTCACTGTGTACCAAAGAAAGGTGGTATTACAGTTGTCACAAACAAAAATGATGAACTTGTCCCAACAAGAACCGTCATGGGTTGGCGAGTATGCATCGATTATCGTAAACTCAATGAAGCAACCGCAAAAGATCATTTCCCTTTGCCATTTATGGATCAAATGTTAGAAAGACTCGCAGGAAATAAATATTTCTGTTTCCTCGATGGTTTTTCTGAATATTTTCAAATTCCTATCGATCATAATGATCAAGAAAAAACAATGTCCACATGTCCTTTTAGAAAATACGCTTATAGGCGAATGCCTTTCGGGCTATGCAATGCCCCAGCCACATTTCAAAGGTGCATGCTGGCAATATTTCATGACATGATCGAAGAATCAGTCGAAGTATTCATGGACGATTTCTCCGTCTTTGGAAACTCTTTCGAAAAATGCCTAAACAATATCGATAAAATGCTCCAACGTTATAAAGATGCTCATCTTGTCCTTAATTGGGAAATGTCACTTCATGGTCAAAGAAGGAATTGTGCTTGGACACAAAGTGTCCAGTGCAGGACTTGAAGTCAACACAGCAAAGATCAACGTAATCTCAAAACTTCCACCCCTACTAATATTAAAGGTATTAGAAGCTCTCTCGGACATGCCGGTTTTTACCGATGATTCATAAAAGATTTCTCGAAAATTGCTCGACCGCTAACTAAGCTGCTTGAAAAGGATACTCCATTTGAATTCGATGATGAATGTCAAGAAGCATTCGAATTATTGAAGGAGAAACTCACATGTGCTCCTGGATCGTAAGCCCAAACTGGAATCTTCCGTTTGAACTTATGTGTGATGCAAGTAATTTCGCTGTAGGTCAAAAAGATGGTAAAAATTTTCACCCGATCTATTTCGCAAATAAAACTCTTAATCCAGTCTCAACAAAATTCACTAATAACTGAAAAAGAACTATGGGCTTTAGTTTTGCATTCGATAATTCATATCCTATCTTATTCTATCAAAACTATTGTTCCACACCGAACATGTCAGCCTTAGCTTTATTCAAGAAACAAGATGCAAAACCACACATTATTCGATGGATTCTACTTCTGCAAGAATTCGACATAGAAATCAAAGATGAAAAGGAACAGAAAATGTCAAAAAAATTTAAATTTTTATAAAGATTGCCAACCACTTTGTCCCCGAATTGAAAATGATGAAATAAGCGATGACAGTGAAGTCGATGATAACTTTCCGGAGAAACTCTTATGGAAATCAACACCAAATATGAACCATGGTCACAATTTTGCAACTACTTTAGCTGATATTATAGCCAAAAGAGGAAAGAAAGTATCAACAAAGAACAAATTCTTCTCGACCTCAAACCTACTGTCTGGGAGGAACCCTACCCTCATAAATATGATCTGGCAAAATGATCAAACGCTGTGTATCCAGACAGAAACCCAAACAATTTTTTAGATCAATTTCACCACGACCAACGATGACATTTAATGTGACCCAATAAACTCTAAATAAGGTCCTAGATTTTAGGTTTTTACTAGCCAACAATCATAAAAAAAGCTCATACTCTAGTTCAACTTTGCGAAGCATGTCAAAAGATGGGAAATATATCAAAACGGGATGAGATGCCCTTAAACAACATTCAAGTATGTGAAAAATTTTATGTATGGGGTATCGACTTTATAGGACCATTCCCAAAATCATATAAATTTGAATACATTCTTGTCGTTGTTGATTATGTATCTAAATGGGCCAAAGCTCAAGATTTACCAACCAATGATGCCCAAGTGGTTATCACCTTCCTTAAGAAACTATCTGTCGTTTTCGAATGCCAAGAAGCTCTAATCAGCGATCGAGGTACTCACTTTTGCAACAAAATAATGGAAAAAATATGAAAATATATGGAGTTAACCACCGTTTTTCCATGTCATATCATCCTCAAACTAGCGGTCAAGTTGAAAACACGAACAAAGCTCTTAAAAGAATTCTTGAAAAAACTGTTAAAGACAATCCTGCTATTTGGTCAAGAAAACTTGATGACGCTCTGTGGCTTTTCGCACTGCCTACAAAACACCTACCGTACCACACCTATAAACTTTATAAATGGAAAGAAACGGCCACTTAACCATTTGAAATGAAACATACCGTGCAAACTGGGCACTGAATAAGTGAAAACCTAGATCCCATCGCGCAGGTGAAAAAAGAATGTTTCAATTACACGAGTTAGATGAATTTAGACACCAAGCCTATGAAAACTCTCGATTATACAAGGCTAGAACCAAAGTCTGGCACGACAGAAAGTTAAGAATGAGGAAATAATTCAGACAAGGAAACAAGGTTATGCTATTTCACTCAAAATACAAATTTAAACAAATGAAACTCAAATCTCGTTGGCTAGGACCTTATTTAGTGAAACATCAATATCATCCGATATGTTGAATAATGGTAAAGATAGAAAAACGTTCATTAAGTCAAATGGCCATTCGACTAAAACTATATCATGAAGAAGAAGATTATAATGACCCAAGGGAAGAAGTCACTCCCTTCTTTCCCAAAGAATGACTCCTGAAGTACGAGTCTAGCTAACGACTCTCTTAAAAATTAAGCGCTTCTCGGGAGGCAACCCGTGCTCCACTTAAGTGTGGAGGAGTCCCTCCTCCATTCTTCTACTAATATCCTTTATTTATTTTCTAAAAAAACAACAAAAATATTTTCTTTTGTGGCTTTTGATTTACTTTTAAGCAGTACTTTAGCATAAGAATTGAAAATTTATGAAGTCTGCTCAAAGATACTCTCTCGCACTATATATCCTTTATGCCCAGGAAGTACCGTTTTTCATTTAATTTTCCATTCTTATCTCTATTAATGCAGTTATCCGCATGAGGGCAATGGTTCACATAAGTGTGAGGGAAGCCAAATAGGAAAAATTAATCATATCCCTCCATGTTTGCCCTGTCAAATTGTCAAATTTTTACCAACTGATACTTTCAAAAATCTCAAAATTAATATATATGCTTTTAATATATATATAAAAAATGCTCTTAGATCTTACCATACGTAGCAGTTTCCCAGTTATACACCTTACCACGCCTACGAGCTTTTTCTTCCTCAAGCCTGATATACTCCTCCATAGTAATGTTGGGGTCGTCCATTTTAACCTGTAATAAATTCGCTAGGAAAGAAAACTGTCAAATAGCTTAATACGCCGTATTCAGTGAACTGAATACGCCGTATTGATGATAGAGTCGAATACGCTGTATTGGTTTGAAAAAAAAATTATACGCCGTATTCAGTATTCGACTTAGAAAGTTATAGTGAACTATAATAATGTACACACAAATACACAATATGCAAAAATATACAATGCAGAAATCAAACACACAAAACAAACACACAAATATGCAAATTAATCTAAACTACACTAAACTAAAAATACTAATAAAAACAAGAATTAAACAACTTCACTCCCCGGCAACGGCGCCAAAAACTTGATGTGTCGTTGTGTAGGTGTTATTTATGTATCAAGTTTTACTATTTATTTTATGCCGACTATACCTAAAAACAACACTTTAACGGGCAGTGTACCCGGTCAATTGTAGTTTCGTTGGTAAGTAGGGTGTCGATCACTAAGAGCGAGAGCGTTAACTCCTAATTCTATCAGTATTTTAGTTATCTATGTTAGTACTAATTAACTCTATTCTATGTTAAACCTAAGTTAAACCTAAACTAATGATAAGGGGGTTTTAGCCTGAGAGACTGGCACGAGTTTGGGTATCTAACCTAAGGTTTTGATGACAAGTAAAGCAATAAACACACACAAGAAGACAAACAAACGATAGAGAAGCGGTCGAGAACTAATGTAAGGAAAACGTATCAACCATGAATAATCTGATAAAACGCAGGTTTGTTTATTTAGTGCAATGATTGTCTTATCTCGAAGGGGCATATCATTCCTAGACTTAGGCGGTACTTCTTCCTAAGACCTAGACACGCTAATCCTGTCACAATTAGACGCATCCGCATAAAGCATCCTTATGTTGATTATAATCTATCTTAGGATCTAAGTAATGGTGCTCTTACTAAACCCTAGCTCATC
>BQNB010141051.1:0-17322 GCA_026074375.1 Tanacetum coccineum
AGCGTGAGAAGATTGGTTACTGATTCAATAAATGCTTCCTCAAATGGTTAATCACTAAGCTTATTATTAAAAGGGCAAATTTGTTTAATGAAAGAGGTACACATAGGTATGATGATTCCTTTAAATAGTCAGTATCCTGCAGGAAGAAATGTCTACATTTGGGACTTAGAGGGAATAATTGTGACATCCGGGACTTAGTTGACTTTGGTGTTACAATTTATATCATCACTATCATGTAAGGAGAAATACGGACATCCGGGACTTAATTGACTTTGGTGTTGCGGCTTCAAGTTACTTGTGTACTTCGGATATCTGGGCTTTATACATCAAGACTGCTTGATGCGGCTTGCAAGAAAGTTCTGAATCTACTCAAGAAAGGATTATTGTTTTAGGGGGAAGCTAAGACAACTTCATCACCGACATCAACACCAATCACACAAGCTCAAGTTACAAATGTATCTGAATCTGTTCTATCCTTGAAGTTTGATGCAAATATTTTCATAACTTAGAAAGAAAGTTGAAGCAATGCTAAAGAGTGCTTGGACAGAGAAAGATCAAATTGACAACCTCTTGATAGAAAGAAGGTTAATGAGGAGCTTAGAAAAGTTTATTGGTGGGAGATTGTACGTGGGTGACTTACGCCTACTTCAAAGGACCATATGATTTATCATATGTTGTTCTCATCTTAAAAAGGTCAATCCTTGTAAATAATTTTATCTTGTGAATGTACATAAGTAGTAAAAGACTTAGGCTTATGTGGTGTTCGAGTACGATGATTTTTCAAGAATTTTTCACAAAATTCAAAATCTTTCAAAAATTTCGTACTCAACACTATATCATATCCCTCATAATTTGAGGGGGAGCATTAAAATGTTCCTGATAGTTTTGTGTAACATTTTGTCCCCGAACGTTTAATCAATTGATATCTAAAATATCAAGGGATTAACATTTTGGATAAGGGGAGAAAATGTGATTAAACTAGACTTAAATTGTATTGGATTGTGATCATATAAAATGGACTCAAGTACTAGAATAGGGAATGAACTACAGTACAGCCATGTTAAGGGGAGCTTTTAGTAATGATGAAAAACTCTCAAAGTGTAAATCTTTTGATATTTATATCAAACACTTTGATTGAAATTTTCATTTTTTTTGGAAGGATCGAGATAAAATATCCAAAAGACCGACCATGTTCTTAAATTTATGAAGTTATAAGGCAGTTAGGCTTAGGTATTCAGATCCCATGATCCAGCCAGAACCAGAGGGATCTACCCAGGGATATCCACTAGTTAGTGTAGAAGTCCTTAGGTATGATTAAAAAGGAGAAAAAGTGAGAATAGGGAATAATGCCGACTGAGATGGAGCTAACACTGGAACAAACCCAACAAGGTGTTAGTTATGAAGTCTCGGTATGCATTGAAGGGGTTGAAGAATGAAAAAGAAATGTAAGGATAAAGGGTGAAAATAAAGAAGCCCTCCATACACTTAGGCAGAAACCGGGTCAATACATATGCTGTCAGAAACACTCAGGTGTAGTCTGACATTGAAGACAGTCATGGACCCAGTGACGCTATGCACAACCCTCCCTAGCCACTCAAGGTCTCTTAAAAGACTCTTGTTTCATTTCTCACGGAGATTACACGCATTTCTATCGACTTTCTCACTCCGAGTTAGTTGATATTGAAAAGGTGGCAGTCTGCTCCAGCCTCCGATCACTAAAATTAAAAGTGCACTATTGAGTCTAGAGCCAAAAGAGATCATCCATTAATCTCATTAGGACACTTGTCATATCTTAGCTTGTTATCTCACACAATGTGAATATCAAGTAATATCATTAGAGTCCTACGCAAGATCCTTGTGATTTTGCCAGAACATCCGAGTGATACTTAGGTATTCACAATGAAGATGGAAATCCTGCTTGAGCCAACATCAAACAAGCTCATGGTAGGTAACTTGTGCGATTCTTTATGAATCAAACTTGTGACAACTGGAAAGAAACGATGGTGCGATTCTATAAGAATCAAACTTGTTCCAGGAAATGGATCAACGGTTGTTAATGAATTTTTGAAATGATTAACACTCTCGGTGTGTCACAAAAACAATTTTGTAAGTGATACACCGATTGATTTTCAAATCAATTTTCTATATCAATCGGTGAGATAGTAACTCACTGGTTCACTCTTATCGTGCTGTCTGCTTTGAGACGTTCCGATAATGAGAACATGCTGAGTACGATGAATCTAATACTTATGTGTTAGAAAGATTCAATACTACAGCTGGAAATCCTGTCAAGAAGATTCTTCTTAAATTGAATCTATCTGATCACAGGTCGATCCTCACGGATCTGAAGGTTACTCCAACCAAACCTGGGCGAATGACAAAGCCATATTCGTCCCCCCGCTTTATTGCTAACTGTTTTATGCAGGCTATTTAAAGATGGTGGTGGAGGTCCCTGATTCCAGCTGGCTCACAAGATCCATAACCACATGCTCATACCCGACCGACAAACATAAAGGTCATCATGAAAGCTCAAGTACATGTTTCAAGACTTTTCCGCTAACCTGATATCACACATCTTTCTAGAAGTGTCAAAGTGTTAAAGTTAAAGAATTTCATGAAAGATAGCAACATTAAAGCGTTTCAAGAATGGTATGACATGGTCGTCCAGAAGTCCGCAATCCCAAGGTGGCAAGTTACAAGTTGGGCGTAGAGATTATTCTGGTGTGATGATCTCAAGATGCTCAAGATCATTATGTTAAATACAAGTTCAAGGAACAAGCACAAAACCAAGAAGTCCAATGATCACTAAAACATATTCACAAATATAAGCCAAGAATACGAGCTAAAGCTAAGGATAAATGCAATAGTATGCTAAGTTTAAAGTTTGTAAATTGGAGTACCACTCCCTTATGGGGAGGAATTGTTTGGAAAACTCGAAAAGTGTCGGTCACTTCCCAAAGTTGTAACAAGTCTTAGCTCGTAGTAAGTATAAGAGCGATTAGATTAGTAATCTAAGTCCGGGCCCAAGGCCCATGGGTGGAGCCCATAACTCCAGTCCATTGGGCCCGCCAATGGTAGTATTTATACCCCTCTCCTAGTCTTGGAGAGGGTTGGTTGTTTCATTTTTTTAGTTATTCACTTTGTTATCCATTCCATATTTCCATAATACACATTCATCCATTCCATCCAAGTTTCTCTAACAATCCAACCCACATCTCACTCATTGTTCTTGGTTGATTCATTAGATTACTAGTATTCTACAAATGCCAAAAGGCCTTAAGAGATAAAGCTTTGAATGAAAAAGAATGATCGAAAATGATAAATTTGTCAAAAGTGACAAGAATATGATGAAGAAGAATCGAATGATAAGTAAAGACAAAGGTTGGAGTTGAAAAGTGAGAGGCTTATACGAAAAGATGAAGGGTGTTTTTTTTCCTACACTAGGATAGAAACCGGGTCAACTCATATGCTATCAGATTTCATTCGTTGATTTCTGATATTGAAGTCGACATCATGGACCCAGTGATGCAAATGCACAACCCCTCCTAGCCACTCAAGTACTTCTCAAAAAGTATTTGTTTCATTCTCACAGAGATTAAACGCATAATCTATCGACTTCTCATTCCGAGAATGTTGGTATTGAATAAAGGACATTCTGCTCCAGTCCTTGCTTACTAAAAGTGCACAAGAGTCTAGAGCCAATTTGATATTCAATGAAATATCTTTAGGACACAAAAGTACGTTTGTATTAAACATCAATGATACAAAAGGTACAATGATATATGTCTTTGTGACATTGCATGTCTATGTGACATTGCCGGAACATTCTGGAGTGATACTATAAAATAGTATTCACAATGATCGAATGGAAATCCTACCAGTGCTAACATCATGCCAACGCTGAACGTAGGTCACTATTTGAAAATGATTGAAAAATGATTCAAATAAGTGCGAACTAGTAATCTAAGTGATCTAGTGGTTATGTGTTTCCCAGGGGAAAACAACACTAAGTTCACGAGATCAATGCTTATTTGGATTGTATGGTCATATTTCCGCATCATTATCATAATTTCATCAGAAATTTTCAAAGCATGATCTTGTGATGTATGCACTTTATGGTTAATGTGGAAGATGATTCTTACTCTGATAATTCTTCATTTGTCTTCTACAACATACAACAACAACATATCTACCTTTCACAAGCATGACATCTTCAATGAATCTTATAATGACAAAAGTTTCTTTCAACCTTCACGAGAATGATAGCAATCATATTTGTTGGTTTGAGGGAGCTTATGGGTTATTTTAGGGGAGTATGTTTGTTTATAAAGGGGAGAATGTTTGATTCTTAAAGAGAAAAGAAAAGATTTTGATTTCAATTTCATGGACTTCAAAGGATATTCTTCACCCGGAGCTTATTTGGAAGCTTATATGGTCATGATGCTCACGATGGATCATAATCATCATGAGGGGGAGAAAATATAAGCTTAGTATTGGTCTAATATGATAGAGATAAGATATTAGTATATTTGGGGAGAAAATGTAAGGTCAATTCAAGTATATGAAAGGGGAGTTATGGTAAAAGTAGTTTGATTAAGAAGATAAGATTCGTATTCAAGATTGAGGTTACTTCATCAAGTGTTTTGAATAAGTTGTAGTGTTTCATTAACTTCAAAGATCGATCGAGATAGCCGGTTCGACATTTGCATGGAATTACTTCTCAAGAATATCGACATTGTCTTCAGACAATCAAAGTTTACTACTTCAATATTCAAGAGATGGATATGTGATTGAGGGGGAGCTTAAAGAGTATGAAGATTCATGTGAAAAGTCAAGTGTTCAAGTCTTTTACAAAGAAATGCTCAATCAATATCATCGTGTTTCAAGATCTTTCGTCAGCAACATTATGTGATTGAAATCTACATTCAAGATCAAGTTCAAAGTTAAAGATTTCATACAAGCTATTAAAGAATCAAGTTGCAAAAGAAGGTCAAAGTTAGCTTTTGAGAATGCTGATTTTGAGTTCGAGAGTAGAGTTGATACCTTCAGGGATAAAGAAATCTATCTTGTCATATAGGGAGAGAAAATTATATCAGGAGAGATTTGCTACAAGGTCGTCCTCAACTTTCATAAAGAATTCTCAGCGTTTTCGAGCTTCAAAGAAAAAGAAAATGACAGACTACTTCAGAATAAAGTGTTCAAGCGTAAAGAAGAAGTCGTCATCAAAAACACAATAAGGATAGTTCCCAAGTAGATCATTTAGGGGGAGAATGTTAGAAATAAAGAAATAATCTACTTGTAGCACTATTATAAAGTGTAGGGACTAGAAGTGCTAAGTTAGGAAAGTTTAATAAGAATAGCTAACCAAGGCTATAAATAGTAATTTATGCCATGGTTAGATGTAACAACTTCATTTAATCAAAAGACAAGTTAGGTATTTTCTCTCTCTAAACACATACACTAATTACACCTTAATCTTCACACACTAATCATCAATCAAGATCTATTGGTTAATAAAAATTAAATAGTGTAAATCGTCTCGGCAAATCCGAATGCAACCTAATTAAGTATAGGTCATATGAGTGTCATGTATTTATTATAAATACATCAATATATTTTTATAGAGTTACATCACCATCTAAATGTCTTTGTTTAATTTATAAACTTGAAACAATGATTAGATTACATTTGTTAAATAAATGTCTAAGTATTTGTATTTGAAAAATACAAATATTATCTTTGTCGAATATTTGATTATTTGTTAATAATACTTGTTTTAATATCTTTGGTATTTATATAATGATATTATATAAATAGTTTAATTATTTTATAAAATAATATTTATAAAGTTAAAAACATATATAAATATTATATAAGTAGTATGACATTATTCCTTAAGGTTTTTATAGCCCAAACGGACCCGAAAATGCTCGCAAGTCACTTTTTATGTTTCAATCAGCAAGTATATTTTATAAAAAAATGGTGCAGAAGAGGTATATAAAATAGTGCACAAGAGATATATAATTTTCATAAATTCATAACTTTCGTGTTTTAACTCTATTTTTAACGTTCTTTATATGTATGGGATCGTAGTTGAGAAATCTAACAAAATATTACATTTATAATATTTATAAAATCTATTATGAACAGTAACAGTAGGCTTGTAATTTTTATAAAATCACTTTTAAATATTTATTTATCGTAATCTCGTAAAATTCATATCTCTTCCATTATAGCTCCAATCTTTGAGTTCTTTATAGATTCGAAATCTTCCTTAAATGTACTATCACAGAAAAATGTCCATATATTTTTATCAGTTTCGAAATAGATGTAGTTTTTATAAAACTACTTTTATAAAAACACTTTTTATAGTAAATTTATAAAATGTATAACTCCTTCGTTATAATCTCGTTTTTCATGTTCTTTAAATATTTGGATTCCTCATAAGATGTAATATCACAAAAAAATATTCTTATATTTTTATCAGGTTCGTACTGTAGCAGTTTTTATAAAAATACTTTTATAAAAACATTTTTTATTGTAATCTTGTAAATATCATAACTTCTTCGTTATAACTTCGTTTTTCGAGTTCTTTATATGCACGGTTTCATCTTAAATGTTAAATTTATAAAAATTCGGGCTGTTATAGAATATTAAAACAGTCCATAAATAAGGTGTATAAAGTTTATTTTATAAACTTTTGACTACAAGTCTTTTAATTTATTTAATAACACATCTTCAACATATTATTTGTCCTCTAATTATTATCCATAATTTTATGTCCAAATCAATTGTCCCCTATAATTATTTATTTATCCAACTTTATAAATAAATAATTAACAATTACTTTCTAAATAATTATATAAACTATCCATTGCTTGTAAATCCTCAAATAAAGCATGTTATTTCATTCTAACATATTTTATTTTATAAACTTATAAAATAACTTAGATGGTGAAGAACAATATAACAAATATATATAAACATAAAAATAATAGAAAGAAAGTATTAGAAAAGATTTGGGTTTTATGATAACCTTGAGTGAATGAAAATAAAAGGTGAACACCAAGATTTAACCTAAATCAAACCCCTTTTGTTTGATAACTATTCCAACCCTTAAAACTTTCTTGAATATACTTGTATAAAAATCAAAGCCACAATATTTTTTGGTTTTCTTCTTGTTATCGTGAGCTTTAGAGCCAAAGGAGGGTGGAGAGAAATTATTTGCTAGTTGGTATTTTGTGTGTGAGAAGTAAAAAAGTTTACTTGCATTAATAAAGGAAGTACCACTTGAATAATGTTGAGCCTTGGTTAATAGAATGTAAAGCATAAGTTGGATAATAGATCTAAGTAAAGGGTAAGTCTTTGTTATTGGGGTGGATTATAAGTTAAAGTTGGATAAAAGAATGTATAATTTGTTAGGTAGAAAATTTTGTATAATTTTGGATAGGGAACTATAGGAGTGGATGGTTAAGGGTGATTTAGGGGGAGGGAAATGTTTAAATTTTGTGTATTGGGTATTATTATGGGTATTTATTGAAGTGTGGATGGGTAGAAACATTTACATGCATGCAACAAGGTTCCAAATTGTAAATCGTAAACGTTTTAAGTAAAGTGTAATAATAAATTGTGAAAAGTTATAAATTATCTTCCTAATAATTATATAACACTTGCTTGACGTAAACTTTTATTTGTTTGATGTCCGTTTACGTTGAATGCTTATTTTTAGTTTACGCGATTTAACTATATGATAAAAATTAAAAGTAAACACGTAAAAGTCTAAAAATGGATAATGTAATAATTGAAGTCGTAAAATGACCTGAAATAACGGATTGTTACAACATTCTAATCTACTCTCAAAGCAAAGAAGAGCATGAGGAGCACCTAAAGTTAATCCTAGAATTGCTTAAGAATGAGAAGTTGTACGCCAAATTCTCAAAGGGTGAATTTTATATCCCGAAAGTATAATTTCTCGGACACGCGATTGATAGTCAAGGTATTCACGTTGATCCCGCCAAGATCGAGGCTATCAAGGACTGGGCAACACCTACAACTCTAACAGAAATATGTCAATTTCTAGGTCTTATCGGTTACTACCAAAGATTTATTGAAGGTTTATCCAAGATCGCCAAGCCCCTGACTAAACTAACTTAGAAAAATCAGAAGTTCGATTGGGAAGAAAAAGCAGAGTCAGCATTTCAACTACTAAAGCAGAAGCTTTGTAGTGCGCCAATTTTGGCATAACCGGAAGGAACTGACAATTTTGTGGTCTATTGCGATGCTTCGCATGAAGGATTGGGTGTTGTGTTAATGCAAAAGGAGAAAGTTATAGCTTATGCATCTCGTCAACTAAAAGTTCGTGAAAAGAACTATACCATACACGATTTAGAGTTATGAGTTGTCGTATTCGCTCTCAAAATCTGGAGGCACTACTTATTAGCCGGAGGTGTACCATGTTTACAGATCACAAGAGCCTACACCACATACTTGATCAAAATGAGCTAAACATGAGGCAACGTTGATGGATCGAGCTACTCGATGATTATGATTGTGAAATATGTTCCTGTTCAAGTGGGAATGATCCACTTTAAAAGCTTGAGGGTATGGTATTTTTGGAATGTACTCACGGTATGGATATTCATTTGTTTTTACCACGTGATAGGCCTTTTTTTAAGTCTTAATAGGTTCATCTTTTTCGGTTTTATTGTTAACGATGATAGGAGGTGGTGGATCTTTTTGAATTTTCGGAGAATCATCGGACTTTCCACTCTCGGTGAATACGGCATTCGCGTGCTCAGTTTGAGCTTGAGGAGTAGGTGGTGGTTCAGTCCTATCGGTTTGTTCTGAAGATACGTTTTGAGACTTTGACCACTCATCTACTTTTCTTTCCATATTTTTATATATAATTTGACAATTCTTTTCGTTTTGTTTCATCTTTATAATTATATCGTTAATATTGTTCTTGACGAACATATTTGAAATTCTTTGACTATCCAAGAATTTAGTGATTGATTTTTCAAGATCAGTTTTAGATTGATCGTCCCTGTCAAAAAGTTTATCATGAACAGTTCTCATGCTATGGATACATCTTTTGAAATCTTCGAGATCATTTTTCACATCATTGTTTAATTCTGTGAGCGATTTGTCGGGATCATTTTTCGATTGGAGTTGTACAAAATGTGATTGGAGAGAATTTGAATTATGAGAATCTCAGTTTTGATAACCTTCAGATTGGATGTAATTTACTTCATGACGTTCACACATCGGCGTATCATCGTTCTTAGAAGCGTAGTCACCTCCACGGTTATTATAATTCTTACGCATCTCATGCATCTCCTCATTTAAGTTATGGAATTTAGAATCCATTTTTATAGTTAGAGCTTCCAATGTTTCCATTAATCGAGAATTATCATCATTACTATTACTTCCATCGGCGAAAGCAACAGATTTTTGATGATGTTCGTTTTGAGATTTAGTGGACCAATCAAGTTTGAAAAGGACTTTGTCATCAAGAAATTGAAAAGCTTGATTAGGACTTTTATAAAGGAAGATTCCTCCAGTAGTTATGTCTAGGATTCCTTGAGTGGGTTCGTCTAAACCGTGATAGAATATTTAAATAATAGCTCCTTTGGTTAGACCGTGCCCATGACATTTTCGAAGCATTCTCTTTAGTCAACCAGGCTTCGTTTAGACTTTCACATATGTTTTGAGAGAAATTTCTGATTTCAAGCAAAAGACGATTGAATAACGAAGGTGGAAAGAATCTGTTTATAAAAGATCTTCTCATTTGATCCCACGATGTTATAGACTCTTCATTAAGTTGATTAAACCGGGTTTTAGCTTTATCGCACAAGGAAAAGGGAAAAATCAAAAGCTTAACAGCTTCGCTTTGAGTTTCCACAATATATAACAAGTCGCAGAGTGCTGAGGAAAACTCACGTATGTGGTCTTGCGGATCGGCACGTGGTACGCATAATTTATTTTCCAAATCATTTTCAAATGAGTACTATTGATATCAAGTTGTCAACAACGATCGATTTTGAACATGAGAGATGATCATTAGGTGTCGGTGCTACGTCTTAGAACTTTCCCACATATGGGTTGATCATTAGGAGTCGAGAAATTTTTAGTATTTCTTGGAGCGTAAATTTGGCTTAGGGTTCGAATCCTCTTCAGGAAATATTATGATGACTCAAATTCATTAACGAATAGGTATGTTTCGTGGAAGATTGTGTTGATTCGATCTGAATGGATTCTTTTTTGGTAATTTTAAATTTTACAAGACTTCTTTTATTAAATTTTTATTAATTTTCTATATATTTAGACTTACTTAGTGTTTTCGAAAGACTATGTATTTGATACATGTTAGCATTTTGCAAAAAATAGTTATATATATATATATATTATATATAATATATTAAGGCTCGAAATAGTGGATAAATATTTCAAAATAAATTAAATTATTTTCATATATTTTTTTTATGTATTTTTTTATATATTTTTTATTTTTAGATATATTTTAGTTGTGTATTTTATGACATAGTTATATATATATCTATATAATATATATATATACTAGTATTATATTATATATATATTATATATACTATATTTATCTACTAATATTATAATATATTTATATATATATTTATCTTATATATATATATATTATAATAGTATATATTTATATAGAAAATAGGAATAAATATAAAAATAAATCAGAGTAGATAGGTGCGACAGACTTTAGAAATTAAGTGCGCCGACTTTTCTGGAAATTTTGTGTTTTTTTTTTTGGTTTTTTTTTGGTATAAATAAATATGGAACAAATTACAAGGTATATATTTATAAGAATGATTATAAATCCTGACAAAAGTAGTTTTGGGTTTTGGTTTTGGTTTTTGAAATCAGATTCTGTTTGTGAAAATTTGCAGAAAGTGCGGCGTACTTTCTGAGTTTTCAGGAAAACCGGCGCACAAATAAAATGTTCGGCGTACTTCCTGAAGAAAAAACGATTTTTGGTTCAGTTTGCCAAGAAACTATACGGCGAGTTTGTAAATTTTGTATTACAAAACAGTAAATAACGTGAAAAAACCAAAATAACAACCTCAAAATATAAGAACAAATTGATAACAATTAAACATTCCTCTGACAACGGCTGCCAGAAACTTGATGTGGGATTTTCTTGCTTAAAAATTTTTATAATCTAGAAATACCGATTTTTACTTAAAACACAACACTCGGGCAAGTATACCATATCGAGTGTAATATAGTATTAGTTAAGTCCAGGTCTGTTCGCCAACTGGTATTTAAAGTTTTAACACGCTGTTTGTAATTATAGGTGCTAGGCTAAATGATTGTCACGGATCTAAGATTACCAAATCGTGCATTATATACTGATAAAAGGATGATTCAAGTAAATGATTAAAGTATGTTTGTTTAGACAATGACCACTAAGAAAATGAAGTGTTTAGGATAGTGTTTACAAGTTTAGAGAATAAAGATTTCACAGTTACAAATCTTTTCGACCTATATAATAACGACTGATCTCATATCGATTAATAACAAACATATCCTTTCGCCTTTATAAGTTATTATAACCATTTTATTACGTGGGAATGATTATACAACATTTATAAAGGAACCCTTTCGGCCTATATTCTGGTATAAAATATGTTTTACCAATTAAATAAACACATATCCAACGGTTCCCTCAAATAATTAATATCACAATTGTCCAAAACATACACAAGAGACTACTCCATGGTCAAAGAAGTAGACAAATTCATATTAACATTCATCATGAATTAAGTAAGATCATATTCAAAGAGATAACAAGATTTATACTCCAACCTAAATGATGCTAAATGTTTGATGATTCTAGTTTTCCAACAAAAACTTTATTTATAGTCAAAGAAAACCCGAAAAATATCAACAATTATGTCACAATCGCTTATAGATTCGAAATAACACTTCAATTATGCTTCTTTGATGGATCAAAATCTAGAAATTATGGTGGAGAGTGGTGGTAGTTGATGGCGGTGATGGTGGTTTGAAAGGGTGTTTGGATCCTTGGTTTGTCAAGCCAAGATCATAAAAAATCCCTATTTTAAGTGTTCTAAACGAACTAGAATGATTTGTGTGTGAGTGTGTGAAATGAGAGAGCCAAGGAGGGTATTTATAGGCTTTTCAGGGGCCAAAAACCGCCGCACAAACTTATTTGTGCGCCGCACTTTGGGTGTTAATGATGTCTTCATTTATTTGCCTTTAATTTTTTTCCACCGACTCAAAAATGCGTCGCACTTTGGGCACTTTGGGCACTTTTCAGCACTTGGACTTTTTCATGGTTATAGATAATTGAATTCTCTTCGCCTGGCCGCTTAAACAAACTAAAACGGAGTTCGTATGACCGAGTTATGACCAAAATAGTAGACAGGTGTCGGGAACCTTTATCTTCAGTTATTTCTTCGTTTAAGCTTCAATTCTTCGTGTAATCTTCCGTAATCTTCCACTACACGTACCTAGAACATATAATAGCAAATATACTTGATTAAGTACCGGAAGTTTATGAGAAATGATCAAATATATATAAATAACGCCGCCAAAAACATGTATAATTAAGGAGTTATCAGGTGGCCTAACATGTGTTAGCAAGTGTTTGACATGGTCGAATGTGAAAGCCGAGTATCAGAAACCATTCAGTTTACTGGTACAACCTAAGATACCCCAGTAGAAATGGGAAAGAATAACAATGGACTTTATTACAAAGCTACCAAAGACGTCAAGCGGTTATGATACCATTTAGGTGATAGTTGAACGTCTTACCAAGTCTGTACATTTCCTACCAATTAAAGAGACTGACAAAATAGAGAGACTGGCGTGGTTATGCTTGGAAGAAGTAGTCTCAAGGCACGGAGTGCCAGTTTCAATTATCTTAAACCGAGATAGCCGATTCACATCTAGGTTTTGGCAGTCGCTCCAGAGAGCTTTAGGAACTCGTCTAGACATGAGCACGACATATCATCCGCAGACCGATGGGCAAAGTGAAAGAAGCATCAAAATGTTGGAAGATATGTTATGTGCCTGCGTGATTGATTTTGGTAATGGTTGGGATAATCATTTACCCTTGGTTGAATTCTCCTACAATAACAGTTACCACTCCAGCATTAAAGCTGCACCGTTTGAGGCAATTTATGAAAGAAAGTGTCGATCACCCGTCTACTAGACCGAGGTTGGTGATAGCCAACGCACTGGTCATTCATGAAACCACCCAGAATATTGTCCAGATCCGAAGCAAAATGCAAGCCGCTCGTGATCGACAAAAGAGTTACGACGATGTAAGGCATAAACCCCCTAGAGTTTTAGGTTGAGGATAAGGTCATGTCAAAAGTTTCGCCATGGAAGGGCGTGATTCGTTTTGAAAAATGAGGAAAGTCAACCTATTTTTCTAATCTCCTTTCCATCTATTAATCATATTTTTGGCTTTGACCCATTCAAGCTAAAAAATGGGGTTGATGGTGTTGGCTAAAGAAGAGGGAGAGAGGAGAGCCTCGGGGTACGCTCACTTTTGCATTTTTGTTTCCATTGGAGGAGATCCAAGTGGATCATAAAATACATTTCATCGAGGAACCGTGGAAATTATGGACCTGGAAGTTAAGCAACTGAAAAGAAGACGCATTCCAATCATCAAGGTTCGATGGAATTCTAGGAGAGGTTCTGAATTCACTTGGGAACGTGAAGACTAATTTCGCGACAAATACCCTCACCTTTTCCTAGAAACCTCACAACCGGATACCACCAACTGAATTTTAGGACAAAATTCTTTTAACGGGGGAAGACTGTGACAGCCGAAAATTTCAGGTTTACTTTTACTTAAAAACTTGAACAATTTACTTTGAACACGTATTTACTTGCTTTAACATATAACCGGTTAGGTTATCTCGCGTACTATGAAAAACAACTTTGAGCGTATCCCGACTCTAGACTAAGTTTAGTCTACATGTATTTAGTACATTATCATACTCATGAACATATTTTACAGCTCATATGCATTCAATATTTCAACTTTTACATAAGTCGTTTAAACTTGCATGATATTGCATGCATGCATACACAAAATACCCAACACTTCACCACCTTTCATATACTTACATAAATACACCTTATACTTTCAAAAACTACACAAAACCCCCTCCTAGAGCTTCTAAAAATCAGCTTATATAAGTATGAATACAAAAAAATGGTTTTCCAAGTATTAAACACCACACTTCCATCTTAGCAAATCATCACATGTGTATAGTAACATGATCACTATTTCTATTTTCCCCCTCTCCTCTCCCCCCTTTTGGACGGCTCCATACACATCCCCACTCCTAAAATATGTTTTCCCTAATTGTTCCTACATAAGCTTGTGACTCCATGCTAAGACCATTCAACCTTCCATATGCATTCTTATATAAACCAACTACCTAACACACACCTCATTCTCTACCATTAAAACTCATATCACTCTTTCTTTCTCTTTAAATATTTTGGCAACCACAAGCAGCAAGAGCAAGGTTTTGGCAAGTATTTTGGTTAAGGTTTTACTATAAGCTAGGGTTTGGTTATATAAACTAGGGTTTTCTTAGTGTTCTTAGGTAATTTGTGCACTCCTAATCATCCAAATCATCACCACCTCTTTGTAAGAATCTCATAATATTTATTTTCATTCATTATAATCATTTCATATTTCTTTTCATATCACCACTATATACTTGTTGTGTAAAAACTTGAAATAAACTTGTTTGTTGAAAACCCTTATCTAGGCTGATTTTTATGTCGACTTGTACACATGATTTCACCACTTTAAAGAACACTTATCTTAGTAATATGTCTTAGGAAGTTCCATTATGAATTTCATGAATTTAGGAAATTTATTAGAATTTTTAGAATTTCAAGTGTCCAGATTTACACACTGAACTTTATACGAATTTTTGAGCACCTTGAGAGTAGTTTAGGGAGCTGAGCCTTTTGAACTTTTTGTTGCTAAAACTTAGACTTAAACTTAGCGACTTGAATCAGCTAAAGAGGTTAAGTATTGAAGGAGTTATGACAAAAACATGTTGAGTAAAACTTTCTGGAAATTCTCAGCTTTGACCTACGTGTGTTGTTTAGCACTTTTGGACCCTTTAAACTTTGATTCATACAGTAAGGCTTACATTTTTTTGAAAGACAACTCAAAAACCTTCAATCTAGGCTTTGGAATAGACTTGTTTTAGTAGAAAATGAATGAGTTATGATCTCGAGAAGTTGTATGTAAAGCTGTCCATACAAAACTGCTATATTTTTCTAAGTTTAAATACTTGGTAAACCATAGACACAAGTATATAAGGTTGATAAAAGTGTTTATAAAACCCATATGCATATAGTTCACTTCATATTGTAAACCTAAAGCGCCTCATTATTAAATTAGGTTGCGGTTAGGATACTTTGCTACTTTTGAACTTGTACTACTGCGAAATCGCTTATTTGCTTAAGGTGAGTTTCATAGCCCCACTTTTTACTTGTTTTGAAATATTTGGGGTGGGAATACATTGCTTGCTTTTACTTACAGACACAAGTACTTTAAACTTTTACGGAATGCCTAAGTACCCTATTTCCATGAAGTCTCCTTTATCATGAACCGTTAATTATTTTGTGTAAGCACGAATGCTTTGAGTAGATCTATTGGGGTTGACAACCCCCGTCCGGGTAGACAACAACGAGCTACTGGTCAAACGGGCGCATTTCATTTGAGGAACTTTAGGTGTATGGCAAAGCACCTAGCGGGGCAAACTTGTAACAACTAGAACTTGGGTTAAGGTTTCGGTGTCATGAGCTTAGTGCATTAGTATACTTTTTGTGTGATATTGTATGTGTTATAATAGACACACACACTCGAATATCTTGTGGTCCACTCTTATACTTATTTAAACATATGATCTCACCAACTTTATGTTGACGTTTTAGCATGTATTTTCTCAGGTCAATAACTTGCATTGCTAGCTTTCATGAAGTCTCATTGTTAGAGTCACCATCGCGGTTGCATCGCATGGAGATTTCCTGCATAACTGTGTTCATTTGATTATCTTTCCAAACAATTTACTCTTTTTTGTTAAAACTATGGGATGTACTTTGTTAAACTTATTTTATTTGAATGTATCGAATGAACTCCTTTTCAAAACGACTCATTTAGAGGTCGTTCTTTATATTTTTGTGTTTCTTTGTGCTATGAAGTCACGTATGAATGCACTTCCCGATTACCTTTTTGTCCAGCTGCGGTATTTGGGGGTGTGACAATATAAAAACGTATAAAATGAATGAAAACTAATAAAACCAGCATGAAAACGTAATAAAATACGGACAAAAAAAAAAACCGTAGATAAAACGTAAAAATAAAAAAAAAAAAAAAAAAAAAAAAAACACAAAAAAAAAAAAAAAAAAAAAAAAACAAAAATAAAAAAAAATAATAAAAATTTGGTGAAAGAAGCGTAAAATATTTTCATACTAAAAATATAAAAAAAAAAAAAGTAAAAGAAAAAAACGAAACGAAAAATAAAACAGACGAAGACGCCCGTAAAACAGAATACTCACCCACCCAACCCCCCAAGAACCCCCCCAAAACCAACCCCCCCACCCCCCTCCCCCACCACACCACAGCCCCCCGATACCCCCCCCTCCTCCCTCCCCCGTACAGCCCACACCGGCTGAAAAACCCCGTACAAAAAATACTGAAAACATAATTATAAAACGTTTCATAACAAAACAAAACCACCCTCAAAAAACACAGAGAAGCCCAAAACTGATAAAGCATATTAATAGTCACTCCACTATCACTCGCCACTAAAAAACAAAAAAAACAAGTGAAAACGATAAAGAATTATAGAAGTACTTCAATAGCAAAAAAAAAAAACGGTCTTTTTCTGCAAATGGAGACTTTAAATGTATCTTTTCGTTTGCAGACATGGTTTGCAGATAAAGAGGTAAAACCTCTGAAAATACAAACAAAACCTTCACCTAAACCAATAAAAAAGTATTGTATAAGCATTCCACCTTTTACTTATGCATTAATAACAAAATATGGCACATATCAACTTTTATTAATTCACTTAAAACCAAATTACACATTTTAATCTTGAAAAGTTCATTAATGAGAAGCTTTCTATAATGCGATTTGATTGTTCAATATTTGGCACGATCAGGTTTCGATGGTGATCAAAGAATATGGGGGTGTTGGTTGAACTGTCAAGCCATTGATAACTTGTGACAAAACAAATGCAAACACTACGTTAAGTGAAGCGCAGG
>BQNB010141053.1:0-17321 GCA_026074375.1 Tanacetum coccineum
CATAAGAAGAAATAATTAAGGTCAAAGTTGAAGAAAAAAGACTTTTAAAAATCAAAAATGGACACTTAATATGGGACGGAGGGAGTAAATGTTTTGTAACCCTGGCTATTCAGTTCAATGATATATGAAAAGTTTATTTTTGGCAGTTTTGCTAAATTTTTTGTCTAACTATCGGTATTCCTTTCGAATCAACGATATTTGGAAGAATTGTTTCTGGTATTCATTGAAATCAACAAATTCAATTGTGTTATCTCATTTTTACACTACATCAATTGGCTTATTGCTTAATTAGATATAGCTTTAAGATGCTTTCAAATGGTATTTTTGATTAAATAAAAGCACGTGTTGACTTATAAATAGCCCTTAATTCCCACAACTTCGACATTAGGAAAATTTAAGAGTGAAAACGTTGTTTAACAAAGCTTCCCGCCACGCCAAACACTAAATAGACACACAAAAAGCAAAAACATTAAATAAATGTATGAATTGAATGTTTTTCTAGTTGTAACTTCTTTCTTGAACATTATAACTTACAAGTAACGTCCACACACCAACTTACTAGTTTTGTACCTCACCTCGTACTAGAGAGCTTGTGGGCATGTCTGGCGCAAACGAACAAATTGCTCCTCGTAGATGTGAGTGTTTCTTTTCGAAGATTGATAATGACTTCGAATTTTTTTCTTCATTATTTGTGGATCAGGCATATGTTAGAGTTGTTTACATTTCATATACTTTGAATATGTACATGTTTAGGTGGAGAAAATTTCATCTCTAGTTTGCTTGAGAACATCAAATTTTAACATACATGTTTAGATAGTGTTTACATCTCCTTTCTAGAAAAGTAGAAAGGTAGAAAAATATAATCTGGTGTTTATAAAATTTTAGTTTAAAGAGTGAAAATCGGGCTTTTTTAATTTTGAGAACGTACTGATTTGAACAAGTTTTCTGCTACAACATTTTTTATAAAAATTTCTTCAGAAAAATGGCTCACAAACGCCTTAGTGTTTGCTAATTGTAGCTTGATAACACCATAATATATACTCCAGATAGCAGTCAAGTAACTTTCAAGTTTCAACTCAAACTTGAATCAGAAAAGGTTTAGATTGTCCCCAAATTAGGTGCAAATGGAATTCTAATTACACTCGATATCCATCAGACCATCACATCTTAAAGGACAAGTAAATATTAAAATAAAAGGTATCTTGTTATCCCACCAGTCTGAGAAGAAACATAATGAACAAGACTCGTAGCGTTGGTAAATCCGTAAATAAGTCAAAATAATTTTGCCGTGAAAATTTAGCTAGCTTTTGTTGGAATATGTTAGTCTGTTTCGCAAGTTATACGTTAGAAATACGTGAGCCTATTGAGGGCACACGCGTTAAACACTTAGAGTATGTTTTACTTCACAATATAATTATTTAAATAGTTGTTAATTACGTTAATTGTTTAACTAGCTTAACAATATATTAAATAGTAAACCGAGGGACTAAATTGAACAAAACCCAAACCCAAGGGGGCCCATTGTTGGCCGAATCCCCTAAGGGATCTAAAAGGGGGGGTTTGTTCGGTTATGGGTTTAGAGGGGGAAAAAAGAAACTAAGTTTCCTTGTTATACAAGAGTAGGGTTTGGGCTTGTGCATATATAAACACAACCCCTACACCTCATTATTCATTCATTCACAACACACAAATCCCTAAAAGTCACCTAGAGATTTTCGGTGCTCTCTCTTTTTTCCCTAAACCCTAACCGAAACCCTAATACTTTTATTCGGGGATTTTCGGTTCTTTTGTTTATTTTCTAAAACTGAATTCGGTAAACCCTTATCAAGGTTTTCGGTTTTCATTGTCCTCCTTGTGATCGACACATTAAATCCCTCACCTGGGATTCGGTTTTTTCTCTCCTTGTTCGACGAATACAAAAACCCAAACTTAGGGTTTCGGTTTGTTTTCTTTTTCGGTGCAACCGAATTAGGAAAACCCTAATTAGGGTTTTGGCAATTTCGGTACAAGCTTCAAGGGGTGTTTGGTTTTCGGTACAAGCTCACAATGGTGCGTTTGGTTATTGATTCAACACGTGGTGTTTGGTTCGTGAAGGTTGACTAGCAATCGACTCATACTTGGTTGACGTGTTTGTGTGAGCAACCGTAGAGGTGGTAATTTAACCACTATGTTTTCAAGATCAAGATAAGGCGTTCGTTTATTAATTTAACTCAATAAACAAAAGGTTAGTAAATTACTTGTCTAATTTATATGTGTTAATCTATATGCTAAAACTAGATCCATTCCGCTGCGTACTCGTAGCTAATTGGTTACCTAGTTTGTTAAATCCCAACAGTGGCATCACGAGTCAACTCGTTTTGGTATTACGGGTTACACGTTTTAAATTAAATTATATGCCTTGTTACACGCCTAGAATTTAATTTTCTGCTTGATCTGCTGCGTTTGCATATTTTATTGTTTTTTTACAAATATGGCAAAGATTATGCAAATCCTTGCCATAATTAATAAAATATGATATATCTAGATCTTAAAAATTATTAATTGTTAATATAGGTTAAAAAGGAATTAAAATTAAATCGTTAATTTAGTAGATTTGTTTCCTTTTTAATTGATGATTATTTTGGAAAGTAAATCACACTATATATCTAAAAGATCTTGATTTTTATTTATGGTAATTAAATCTTTTATTTAGGAAACTAGATCTTTTAAATATTTAGTTTGCTTTTGTTTCCTTTTCCGGCCATAAGACCTATTCAATCACTTCTGGTGATGAATAGGGCGATCTAAGCATATTGATGAAAACCTAATGAGGGTCTTATGGTTCTCCAATTAGGGAAGACTCACAAGAGAACTCGGATTTTACATGTTTACTTGTTTAATTTAATGTCATACTTTTTTATTTGTCTCTTATGTGCATATATTTTACTTGATTACTCGTTTACACGCCTAAAATGTATGCAATACGGACTAATACTTAGTGAAAGATGATATTAAAACAAGTCTATTAATTGCACGCATAATACATGTTCATTGTGACCTGCTAGTTGTTCCGCGAAAAACTTTATTTTTGAGAAAATTAATAAGACTATAAACTATAAAACTTGATTTCTAGATTATTTAAAAACTGGATATTATGGATTATTGGGAAGTACGGCTCATGTACTAGAACAAATTATAATAGAAGTTTAAGGAGGAATTTCCTAAAGACTCCAGATTTTTAATACGTTTCGCGCTGACCTGGTTCTCCGCTTCTTTGCGCGTTCGATTGGAGTTACTGTGAACAAATTTAATCACTACAATGTCAATTATAAAAGGTTTTTAAAATTAGTGCTACAAAGTTGTTTTGCATGCCTCTTTGTACACGCTTTTAACACTTTTATGTGTATACCCCTATGAAAATTTTAAGTCAATGCCAACCAACCAAGAACACGTGCATTTGGCTTGGCCTCTCTGGTCAGACCTCAGGGTCATTCCAACCCATGGCAATTACGGTTCACTGGTCAGACCTCTAACTATTTTTGCGCGTTCTTGCTTGGTGGACTTAAATTCGGTTACCTGGTCAGACCTCGGACTTGAGGCATAAGATGAGAACTAAACATGCTCACGACATTATTATATGATTACTAATGTTATGACTGGTCTCATAAATCTAAGAGTTGCATTAAATGCAATTAACGCTCGTCGCTTACCTCTTACCCTATTTTGTTTTCTCACTGGTCAGACCTCTGGTTAATAAGTGGGAGGTCAAGTTGGATCTTAGTCTTAATTAGTAAATTAATTGGGTAGTTAATTCTATAAAGAATTTAATTATCAAAAATACTAAATTGAACTTTCTATATTCTGATTAATTATGTTATTACAACATAAATCAGGTAAACGAAAGTTTGTTTTCTCAAAAAAGACAAACATAGTCTCTTTTCCTGGTAAGAAGAGTGAGACTTACTCCTATCTCCTCTCATTGGTTGACAAGAATAAGATAGGGTTATAATTGAACTATTATCAATTATATTTAAACTCACTTTTAATATTTCATTACCCTTTTTCGGTTCTGAAATCTTTGAAAGATAACATATTTTATGTAACTAGAGTACATTTTTTCTATAGCTACCAAAATAACGACATCTTGCACTTGTCACGATGTATGAGTTTAAACCGCAACGAGTAAAGGAAATTGCTAGCAGGTATTCTAGGTAAATTTTCTTGGACTCGATTCATTCCTTATAAGTGCTAAACACCCTTGTGGCTAGGCAGACCGATAAAGGAGGAATTGCATGCTAAAATGATCAAGTTAATGAAAGCATGAATGGCTAGTCCCTCATCTACATAAGTAGAATTTCATATACTCTGTTCAATACCTAAGTACATTGCTACTTGTAGGCATTCTAAGAGAGTAGGAAAGTAAATAAATCGCTATTTGCTATCTACTGGTGATGTAACACTTACAATGTTGACAAATCCAGTGGGAGTTTTGCGTTTTATTACTGAAAATACATTCATCTAATGTTGTCAAGTTCAGTGGGAGCTACAAGCTTTATCTCCTTGTTAGTTACCCATATTATTTCTAGCTTGCTTTGAAATAATTCATTACTTTCCGAATATGAACGACCATGGTTTAAGGAAAATTGCATTTTATTTTATAGATAACCCGTTGCCTTTCCGTTGTTGCTTTCTGAAAAGTTATCTATAGAATAATAATCCACAATTCCTTATTAAACGTTATGGTTCAAAATCTACTTGTAATATCTATGACACTATCATATTGTTTATACTTTCGAGCGCGTGTCATATTGTATTAAATAATGTTGTCTTGTACACAAGTGGGAGAAATCTTAAGTGTGTGCAAGGAACAACATACAACAATATGATTATTGGTTTCTCTTGACCGCAAGGTAGAAAGCTAATAAATCTACTATAACTTAAACACACACGATGTTTGTTGCCCTATTACATTTAAATGTCAAGATATAATATTAAGCTACTTTAACTAATTGACTACATATTTTAGTCAATAGACTTATGGTTAAATTATATAATCAAAATTATGAAGTATTAAATTAACTTGAAATTACTATTGAACTCAAGAGTTTGCGTTCATAATTAATTTAGTTAGTATAATTATGTTTGCTTATTGAGACATAATTATAAAGCCCTTGATTTCAACAATGACTTGTAACATGAAGTAAGTAGTAAACTTGTTATGTCTCCTTAGGACATGAACATAAAGTCCTTGAATCATTCAAAGACTTGTAACGTATACTTGGCATGTTCAGTTTTCTTAAAACACATGAACATAGAGTTATTGTACTAGTCTAAGAAATATACGTTATAGCATGCGCTTAGTTTTAAAATACTTTGTATTCAATTTAGCTCAACCCAATTGGTGAGTATTTGATCCAAAGAGAATTAAGTTATCTAGGGAATTCTGATGGAGTCTCACAATTCTAATATTCATAAAATATTCATAGAATACCACATTATTATGGTATGTCTAATGTTTAAACTAAATGGTTAAACTATATGGAATGAGTTAGGATCCATATCCATGGTTTAACGGTATCTGAACAAAGGGATGATAATGGCAAGTAATACATAACCATTAAATCTGAGATTGTTATTGAAACTTTATCTCAAGTATTTCTAATTTAAAGATAATTGTGTGTGTTTGCTAGACGTTGCCAATTATCAGTATATCTACAGCCTGCTACTCCGACTCCCAAGTGGGGGCTGTTGGAATTGTTAGTCGGTTTCGCAAGTTATACGTTAGAAATACGTGAGCCTATTGGGAGCACAAGCGTTAAACACTTAGAATTTGTTTTACTTCACCATATAATTATTAAATAGTTATTAATTACGTTAATTGTTTAACTAGCTTAACAATATATTAAATAATAAATCGATGGACTAAAACGAACAAAACCCGAACCCAAGGGGGCCCATTGTTGGCTGAATCCCCTAAGGGATCTAGAAGGGGTGTTTGTTCGGTTATGGGTTTAGAGGGTGAAAAAGGAAACTAAGTTTCCTTGTTATACAAGAATAGGGTTTGGGCTTGTGCCTATATAAACACAACCCCTACACCTCTTTCTTCATTCATTCACAACACACAAATCCCTAAAAGTCACCTAGATATTTTCAGTGCTCTCTCTTTTTCCCTAAACCCTAACCGAAAACCTAATACTTTTATTAGGGGATATTTGGTTCTTTTGTTTATCCCTAAAACTGAATTCGGTAAACCCTTATCAAGGGTTTTCGGTTTTCATTGTCCTCCTTGTGATCAACACATTAAATCCCTCACCTGGGATTCGGTTTTTTCTCTCCTTGTTCGACGAATACAAAAACCAAACTTAAGGTTTTGTTTTTCGGTGCACCCTAATTAGGGTTTTGGCAATTTTGGTACAAGCTTCAAGGGATGTTTGGTTTTCGGTACAAGCTCACAATGGTGCGTTTGGTTATTGATTCAACACGTGGTGTTTGGTTCGTGAAGGTTGACTAGCAATCGACTCATACTTGGTTGACGTGTTTGTGTGAGCAACCGTAGAGGTGGTAATTTAACCACTATGTTTTCAAGATCAAGATCAGGCGTTCGTTTATTGATTTAACTCAATAAACAAAAGGTTAGTAAATTACTTGTCTAATTTATATGTGTTAATCTATATGCTAAAACTAGATCCATTCCGCTGCGTACTCGTAGCTAATTGGTTACCTAGTTTGTTAAATCCCAACAGTGGCATCACGAGCCAACTCGTTTTGGCATTAGGGTTACACGTTTTGAATTATATCATGTCTTGAATTGTACACGCCTAGATTTAATTCACATGCTTGATCTGCTGCGTTTTATATTTTATTTATTGTTTTCTTGCAAATATGGCAAAGATTATGCAAATCCTTGCCATAATTAAATAAAATATGTTAGATCTAGATCTTGAAAAATCATGATGAAATAAAATCATATAGCTCTTCGCTAAGTTTCGGCGCTTAACCAAAAATTACTAATTTTAGTAAGTTTCTATTTTAGAAAAAGTTTTTAGTTTCAAGATGTTAATACCGTCCCCTATATTTACTAAATTTCCATATTTTCAAAACGCAATAACTACCTTAAATCGCTAACTTCTATGTCCGTTTCGCTAAGTTTTACCAAACTTACTATTTTTAGTAACTTTATCGCTTTTCCCAAAATATGTTATTGACGTCTTTAAATAATACGGAATCAATATATATATATATAATATATATCTATAAAGATATATATATCATATATATATATATATTTAATATAGATATAATATGTACTATATGATTCGCTAGTGTTTAGAAAGTCAAAAAATGTCCGAAAGTGTCCAAAAACCTAATTTACTATTTACATCAGCAACTATTCATTCGGTTTTGTCGAAAAATGTTTAAAGTTTCATTTGACCATAACTTGGCTGTTTTAAGTCCGATTTTAATGTGTGATATATGAAAAACTATCTATTCGAAACAAGCTATTCAAAAACTACTTTTACGCCTAATGAAAACATTTTTAGGTCGCTCAAAACCTCAAAACCATTTTGGATCAGCAAGCACTTTTTTGTCAAAAACGCAACCAAAATCCACCCAAACTTCACAATAGTGCCTAATCTCCATTCACAACTAATCCACAACAAAACCACACCTAAATCTAACTTAATCTCTTCATTTCTATTGTTGCAACACTCATTCAACTCTCATCTCACTAAGAACATAATATTTAACTAGTGAAATAAAGTAGTATCATTATTTATGAAATATTGTCTTTAAAATCTTTCAAAAATTAAAACACAACATATGGATGTATGGATCTTGAACATATAACATAAGAAAAATCACAAAGAAAGATTCAAGATACTTACAAGAATGAAGAACAAGAAGCAATAACACAAGATCTATACCCAAAATGACTAGTTCTTGAAAAACACCAAATAATAACCAAACCCTAATTGTAGATCTTGGAGAAAACCTCTTAAATTAAAGAACCAATACTTGCAAACCCCTTAGTTAACCTTAGAAATGAACTTAGAATGAATGAATCTTGATAGAAATCAAAAGTATGGATATTATTATTCTAAATTTGGCCGTGAGCAAGAGAAGAAAAAGATAAAGATAGTGATTTTTGAGGCTAAAAAATGAGAATGAAACCTAAGTTAGAAGTAAGTATGGATTTATATGACAAGATTAGTTAAGGAGCATAACAATCAACAAGTGGTAACCAGTCTAAGTGATCAACGCACACCAAAGAGTGTGTGTGGAGGTTCGGATGGCAAACACAAAGAGGGAGGGGTTCAAGCTTAAATCACTAACCAACTAGTCACTTATAAATTAAATAAGATTTCATGTTATAACATAGTGGAGAAGTGGTCCTCCTGGATGAATGAAGACAAAGAAGTGTAAAACTTACATGAGAGTGCAATGGAAGATGACTACAAAAGGTCACTTTCATGCATTGATGGTGTTTTATTTTTGAAATTCAAACTAGAGATAAATGATGCTCTTTGATTTATTTAAGTGTGTATGCATGTGTTTTGAGTAGAAGGGGAGGGATGAACGAAATTTTTGACTTAAGAACATGAGATGGACGATAACTAAAGTTTACACGAAAAGATTTCGAGTTTCCGAGGTTCCGTTAGGTCAAAAACGCGAAAAACGCAATTTAAACGTTGAAGCGTAAAAATAAATACCGGAGTGATCGTAAACTACGAAACACTTAAGAAAAGATAAAATAATCATATAAATCTAAACGAATCAAAATCTGAGTCGAACGCGTCCAGACGTTTTCAGATTACGGCGGGTTAACTTCCCCGTAACTGTCGGATTCAAACTAACGTATAAAAGTCAAAAATAAATTGCGAAAGTTTGGAAAACACTTGACCTGCAAATTTTCGGGGTTGACATCTATTCCATCGCTAAAAGAAGCTTTGTCCTCAAAGCTTAAGACGACTCAGAATAACGAAAGGGTGAGGTACTTTTTCTTTCTTTGGTCCTTCGGCGCTCCCAAGTAAACTCGGCCCCTCGTCTCGAATTCCAACGACCTTCCAAAATTGAATGCCACTGCCTTTTATCCGCTTAACTTCTCGATCCATATTAAAAGTTCAACTGTTCGTCAATGAAATTAAGCTTGTCATCATTTAGGATCTCATCACGAATAGCTAATGGTTCGTCTACGAACACTTCTCAATTTGGAAACATGAAAAGTACCATGACTCGCTTAATTCTCTGGAAGTTCAATCATAAGCAAGCTCCTTACTTTACAAACTCTTAAAAGTCTAATATAGCGAGGGTTTAGCTTCCCTCGTTTGCCGAAACGTATCACCCCTTTCCATGGTGACACTTTTAGCATGACTTTGTCTCCAACCTCAAATTCTAATGGCTTACGTCTCATATCGGTGTAGCTCTTCTATCTATCTCGTGCAGCTTGAATATGCTTCTTGATCTGAATGATCTTCTTAGTTGTTTCATGAACAAGTTCCGAACCAGTGAGCTGATCGTCTCTTTTAATACAAATAATGCCTAAAAACGTTATTTATATTTTTTGACCTCTCAACGTTTTGATAATAACAAAATGTAAAAACGTTTACAATAAAAATAAACGTTTACAAATTATTAAATGTAAAATTTCATTTCTAAGATTAGTGATCACTTAAGGTATAGACAAACAAATTAATTAAGCATGATTAGTGATCAAGAAAATATTTTTCTCTTAATCCTCACTTTTAATTCTACAAAATTATTTTCACAAAAATACATTTACAAAATATTTTCTAATTAAAATAAAAAGTTTTATTAAAAACTTAAAATTTGAAATTCAAATTTTTCCCTCAAAACGGAAGCTTCTACACCAGATACAACCTTCCCCACAAAAAGACAAAAAAGGGAGCGAAGTCTAGGCGGCGGCCCCTGTATATATAAGGGACCGCCCCCAGAGAGCCGTTGGGATTCCCTGCCTATAAATACTGCTCCATTCCCAGCAGAAAAACATTCCTCTTTTCACGAAATTTTTCAGTCTTTTCTTTCTCTCTCTAAACCTTCTTTCTCTCACTAAATATCTTGATCACTAACATACTTAGATCTTGTTTCAGAATGATCTAATCTCTTCCTCTCACTGTTCCCTCTCATTCAAGTGCAAGAGAAGAACCACTTATCATTTCCAAGAAACGAAGTGTTAATAGTGATCTCTCCTCTCTCTTCGAAGGAACAAACTCTTTGTATTTATCTTGTATATTTGTGTGATTCGATATGTGAGATCCGATAGTTAAACTTGTGAGTGTGTATATCTTGTGAAGTGGTAGATTGGTTCTAGCTAAGATTAGGATTCACATTTAGCTTGGTATCGAAAAATAACGTAAGCGACATATAAACAGTTTTCTCCACCTAAAGAGAGCTTGTTGACATAGTGAAATCTCGAGTCAGATACTCAGGAAGTAGTAGACAAAGAGGTGCTTACGTAAGCCGAACTAAAAACTATAAAATTTGGTGTCTTTGGTTTGGTTGTTTTCTTTCCTTATCTCTTTAACATTATTACTGTTTGTTATCGTGTTTTAGTTTAGATAGTTATTGCTTGTTCATATTGTGATTTGGTTGAACATATAACTCGGATCTATAGATTTTTGAAAGTAAACTTTTGAAACGTAAAACAAACGTGCACCCCCCCTTCTAGTTTTCACAATTGGTATCAGAGCCAGGTTAGTCAATATTTTTAGAATATATTGTTTTTTAAAGCTTGGACCGATCTATGGATTTCGACAAATATCTAGAAGGGAAATCTATGCAAAGACCACCACTCTTTGAAAGTGAGCTGTTTGTAGATGGGTAGCGGGTTAGTGGGTTTTTCTGATTCGCCATTTGCGGTGCGTTTGTTGTTATAAACACCAACTAGGGTGCGTTCGATCTGTTTAAAAACTCACAAGTGTGCGTTGGTTTGTGATTTACGCAGCAAAGGGTCCGTTTGGTTTTTATATTAGCACAAAAGGGTGCGTTGGTTTAAATAATTGCACCAGAGGGTGCGTTTGCCTGTCTTAACAGCACCAAAGGTGCGTTGGGTTTAATTAACAACAGATTAGGTGCGTTTGGTTGTTATATTCAGCACCAAGGGTTCGTTTGTTTGTCGTTCACGCAGCAGGGTGCGTTTGGTTTGTTTTCATCAGATTAGGGTGCGTTGGTTTGTTAACAAGCACAACTAGGGTGCGTTTGATTAGTAGAAAGACATATTTGGGTTCGTTTGGTTCAGCAGAAACGCACTTGGGGAGCGTTTAGTTGGCTGTTTAACAGCAATGAGTGTGTTTGGATGAGCAGGAGAACCGTAAGGGTTCGTTTGGGTTAACAGGAAGCAACTAAAGGGGTGTTTGAGATAGCAGAAAACACCCAAGGGGTGTGTTTGGTTTGGCAGGAAACACTAAAGGGTGTGTTTGGATTATGAGCAGGAGGAAAACGGAAGGACAATGCCAAAAGGGTATGCTTGGTGCTCGTTAGTGCTTCGTTCGAGTGGTTCAACAGTGTGTGTGTTTTTGATCGGTAGATTCTTTTGCTCTGTTGGTCTTAGATTCTTCCGGGATTGGTCTGGTGTATTTGAGCAGAAAAATTAGCACGGGGTCATTTGGGTTATGCAATCGATATTAAAAAATATTTAAAGATTTTATAATAATAAAACCAGATTAATGGTGGTTTAATGGTTAAATAAATGTGTTGTTTATTATTTTGTTTTTGGTGTTTAACAGCCTTCGGGTGTCTTTGGATGTGTGGTTAATAACATATTTGGGAGTGTTTGGATTTGGGATAAAAACTGTTAAGGGGTGTGTTTGGGGTTGCAACACGGATTGATTAAATTGAGGGAAAATAATTAAATCTTTGTAATAAGGAGAAAACGGAGCTACATAAACGAAATTGGACATGGCCGAGATTTGATTTTTATAAATTGTTACGCTTAGTAAGTTTTTACAAATCTACTTTATTTATTATATTGAAATGTCTTAAGAAATATTAAATTGTGAAGACCCGATAATCAAACATAAGCTGTGATTTTAGAGATTTCATCATTCTAGTTCACAACTTTAAAACGTGTGTTTATTTTCACAAAGGAACTTTCTACTAAATCATTTGGGGATATCCGGTCGCGTGTCGAATTATTTAGTTTCTTTAATTTTTATCATCTTTCTTGTATAATACTTGGAAAGTATTATATAATTAAACCATTTTATTTTATTTGTCATCTTTTAGATGACACACATGTTGTGTATCATATACGCTTCGAGTTATTCCTTTGGGTGGGTATCTTGTTATATAATTCACGATATGAATTATATATTTGGTCATTTTTCATTATGTAATATATACGGAATATAATACACACTTTGCGTTTACTTTTGATTTATTTATTTAACCAACCACCAAACTATTACAACTTAACAATCTAAATCTTTTATCAACGTGACGCGTTGATGTAACCATCCATCGGAAAACCCAAATACATTATCCTAGGCTAGTAGGATATAACCGTTAAGATAAACCGTAACTTCTTGGTCGAGCCGTTCCAGTTTCCGTTTTGTCTGGCGCTTAATATGCGCATTCCCGCCAATCGTTCTACAACATCGATGTGAGTTTATAGCCCCATGTTTTACTTGTTTTACTTATATTTTTGGGGTGAGAACATGCTTGTTTACAAATTCATTTACATGGACGATTATATACGTGTTTACAAATTCATTTACATGGTCGATTACATACGTGTTTACAAATTCATTTACATGGTCGATTACATACGTGTTTACATATTCATTTACATGGTCGATTACATATGTGTTTACATGAATGTTTACAAACTCGTTTACATACTCATTTACATATCTTACGATGAGATACATCACTAGTTTTCACTTATGGATACTACAACTTGGATTTCATTCTAATGATTATGGATTAGCTTAAGTTGCATGAACTGTTAATTACTCGGAGGGTAAGCGCGAATGTTATAAGATAGATCTATTTGGGATTGACAATCCCCGTTCGGTGTGATAGCTTATCAAGGGAAACGAGTATATTATACATGTCGGATCTTGATTGGATTAGACGCCTGCGGGGGGCCAACAATCAAACCACATCACATGACTTATTTCTTACTACTGCCGGGTGTCTTGGAGGGGACAAATCCTTCGATGAGGTACAGTCTACAGTTGCCTTGAATAAAATGGCATACAAACAAGTTTACGTCACAGTTTCATGAACGTAGGTGTGTAACCATAATCACAAATGTTGACTATTGTATCAGATACAATGGCCATGCATCTTTTACAAATCTTGGATTTAAACATATATGGCACGAAATTTATATAGTGCGGGCACGGAATTTATATAGTGCGGGCAATGTCACGAAATTTATATAGTGACTCATATCGTCGAGCTTCAGTGTCATGAGCTTAGGGAAACGTAATGGAAATTTTGTGATAAGTGCAGTTTGCTTTATCGCGGGGAAAGTCTTGCGGTCCTACATTTTATACATTTTTGTGGCTATTATAAAGGATTGAAATAGTCATGCATATTTTACAAACCTTTGGTTTAACATTTATATTTAAACAAATCTATGAACTCACCAACTTTAATGTTGACACTTTTAAGCATGTTTTTCTCAGGTGAATTAGATGCTTGGATTATTTGATGTGCATTGGAGTCTTTACATTCAAGTTTTTCATGGTGATGCAATGATGGGACAACTATTGTTTTGATTTCAGAAAATTAACGAGATTGTTTTACAAACGACACATTTAGAGGTCGTTCTCTTGTATCTTGTGCTATTGTATTATGAAGTAACGCCCCCTGACATATTTCCGCTGCGACACATTTTTGGGGGTGTTACAGATTGGTATCAGAGCCAAGGTTATAGAGAACTAGGTTGCATATTTTACCCTAGACTATAACCGTTTTCACAAACATTGCATCACAACAAACATTTTCAAAGTGCATACACACTACTTGCTTACTTGCTTAGGTTACTTGTTACCTTAAGTGCTTACATATATATAATATATATATGTTTACATCCCTTTGCGTATATCGTACATTTATTTATATAAGAGTTATTTATATAAATACCAGAACATCTTCTTAGACATTATGAGGTGCACAATGGTCTCATTTATACCTTAGACATTGTAAGTTACACAATGGTCTCATCTTACTTCTTAGACATTGTGAGTTGCACGATGGTCTCATTTCGTTCTCAGACATTGTGAGTTAAGCAATGGTCTCTAAGGATATTATTTTCTTCATAGTTTTATAATATATTGTATTACACGAAGACCGTCATAATTTTGTTTATATGGAATTATGTATGAATCTAAGTATTACAAGTCTTGTATGGGCGGGACTTGTAATATGAGGATTGATATGATAATTGCAAATTAAACAAACCCATCATAGTTCTGTTTAGCATGGATTAGTATAAATCTAAGTATTACAAGTCTTGTATGGGCGGGACTTGTAATAGGAGGATTTATATGATAATTGCTATGTTAACTCGTTCATAAAGACTTTTACCTTAGTTACTCTAACCGAGTACTCGTTAACGATCTTGAAAACTATGTGATTTCCCTGATAGTTTTACTCCCCGTCTCCGAAGACGAGTTTTAAGCACTCGTCCCATACTCATTAGAGAACATGCATCGTCATGTCATCCATCACCTGACAGTTATGTGTTCCGCGCGTTGCATCAGAAATTATTAAGTAGGATGATTTATAATCTGTTTATTTAAAAGGAATGTGGGACTCCCTTCAGATAAAAAAAGAAATTAATAAATCACCGGAACCATAAGGTATTATCATTTCTTACTTACATAAATTTGGACGCTTCTTTATGTAAATAAGAAATTATAAATGAGTGGGCTTAATGGTATCCGATATGACACGAGTATGAACCTGATCGTGGAACTAACAGACTTGTTACACACTTGAGTTAATGGAGTTGATTCGTCCTCAAACTAACGACTGAGTACCATAATCTGCTGTCTATCGCATAAGCTCTTCCGCGAGCTCCTCCCATTTGTTAAACTTTATTCTGGGAATATTGTTTCTCGAAATGTCCTCATCCTCGGCATCCTATCACCATTTGTTATAGTATTGACGTTATGGTCGCTGCTGTTGGGTCCTGGAGCGGTCCCGACTGATACAACTTTATCCAATAGGTAATGCAACTCCTCTTAAACGAGATAAACACCTATCAACGAAACAGATAGTTGGACTATTCGTTTCGGGCCACTAGTAGGAAGACTTAGGTCGCGATACATCCTAGTAATGCCAAGTAAGTTGGGTACTTACATCCATATGCCACGTTGTTGTGAATCATCGAACCTTACAGATAGTAGAAACGAGACTCCATCCTCGGACATTTAGAACCTTATATAGACATACCTACGCGACTACACTTTCTTCTTGAGGTTTTCACAATAATGAGACTTACCCTATAACGCGGTTATACCAGTCATAAGATCTGTAATGATATATTTTGAGATACCCATGTTGATGGATTAAATATCCTGAGCAAACCTAGGCAATTTTTTTTGGTAGATTTAGAAGTGTAGAAACACCGAATTTTGCTGAATAAAGTTATCAGCGTCTTGTTTAGAACGAGTTTATTAAACCTTAAGTCTTTCCTTGGTCACACAATCGGATAACACAAATTTAATCTCGGGACGAGATTTCTTTAAGGAGTAGGTACTGTAACATCCGAGAATTTTCAAAATTTTGAATGACGATTTTACCCTTTGACTTTTAGGGTCTGGCTTGACTTATAAGAGCGACCATCTAGATCACGTTTTCACGACTCGAACTCTAAAGCAATTTGACGTGAAATGACATTCCTGACAGCTTTTTAGTTTTGCCCGAGACCCGAAAACAGTCAGAATGTGACAGAAATGCCCTCGCAAATATTTTGAACACAACGCGTACCGACCTAAAATAATTAAATTTGTATTTAATCATCATAATTTATTAAATAAAAATATTTAATAAATTAATTATCTTGATAATCGGAAACGTTGTTAAAAACACAATTATTGAAGTTAAAATTTATTTCTACGGATAAAGTTTGTCGGAAAAATATATAAATGAATAATAAACGTTTTAAATAAATTCTATAAAACGTTTACAAAAATTAGTCGAGTGAATACTCATTTTTATCAGAAAAATGATTCGGAAAACAATGGCGCAAGTTTCGTGTATTGAATCATCCGTTAAGTCCTTCAAACGAGTCCCGAACCGATACGTATCGAAATTTTACTAAAAAGTTACAAAACGAACCCTGGACTATTTCAACTTGTCACTTTCCAATTTATATAAATTATATATATACAATTTATAATTTATTATTTCATTTCATTCTCTCATATATACACACACACACCCCTTGTTCTCTCTCTCTTTTCCGGCGAACCCCCACCACCGCCGGCCCCCACCGCCGCCGCCGGAAAACTTTTCCGGCGGAGTTTTCCGACCAAGTCCCAATCTTCTCCTCATCACACGATCTACTCGATCCCCTATAACACTCGCCACCACGCGCCGCCCCCTCCTCCGGCTGCCTCCCCACCGACGCCACCATAACATCACCACCATCTCCATCTCCTCGTCGCTCTCTCCAACAGGGTGCGTTCGGTTTCTTATACACAAAAAGGGTGCGTGCGGTTTGTAAGATAACACCACGAGGGTGTTTATTTTCGGTGGGCATAAACCCCACAAGAGGGTGCGTCGGGTTTATTAATAGCACCAGCAGGTGCGTTTGGTTCGTATTTATGACCAACAAGGGCAGCGTTTGGTTTTGCATCACCAACAAGAGGGTGCGTCCGGGTTGGGTTAAGCACAAAAGGGGTGGGTTCGGTTTGTATTAAAACATATAAGGGTGCGTTTGGGGTCCGGGTCAGCAGCAAGAGGCTGCGTTTGGTTTGTTTTATGGCACCAAGGGGGTGCTTGTTTGGCTGTAAAACAGCCGGGTGGGGTGCGTTTGGATTTAGGACAGATTAGGATCGTTTGGTTTGTTTATAAAAAGTATAGGGCGCGTTTGGCTGCTGGGTAACACCGACAGGGGTGTTTGGTTTGTTGAATAACACCCAAGGGGTGTGTTTGGCGGTGGCAGCCACCCTCGTAGGGTGCGTTTGGCTTAACAGCCACCACCAAGGGGCGTTTGGTTCTCGAGTTTCACACGCAAGGGTGCGTTTGGTTTGGGACAACAGCTAGGAGTGTTTGTTTTGGTCCGCTGGTCAGCCACGCACAAGGGTGCGTGTGGCTGTCTCAGCCACGCACAAGGGTGTGTTTGTTGGTTCGGCTAGCCGGGG
>BQNB010141054.1:0-17321 GCA_026074375.1 Tanacetum coccineum
TAAGAACACCAAAACTTCTAGGATTAATCAAAAACACCTAAACCTTCTTATTGCTTGAAGCTTTTATGAAGGAATACACAAAATTAAGGAGTGAAATATTTTAGAGAATGATGGAGAATGAGGGAGGTGGGGACCGGTTATAAGGATGGAGAGGAGGGGGGACAAAATCTTTTATTTGATTTAGAAGATTGCCAAATGTTTGTCTTAATCTCTTTACACTATTTTCCTAAAATAAGTTTTATTACAAAAATAAAAGATTTAGGTGTATAATCACCCCTAAGGGCCGGTTATAGACAAAGGAGGAGGGGGCACAATAATTTTTTTTCCTATTTTTAAGATTACACAAAATACTTGCTAAAACCTTTTAATATTTATCCTTTAAAATAGGCTCTTTTAATAAAAGAAAGTAAATATACAAAATAATCAAATTAACAAAAATATCTTTTTTAAATATGGGCCGGCCATATTTATACAAATATAAGTTTTATATTTTTTCTTAAAAACAAAATTCTTTATGTTATATCTTTATAATTTCCCAAAATTATAACCTAAGGTTTTAATTTCAAATACTTATTAATAAACTTTAGGTTATATTCAAAATTACCAATATGAAATGAAATTCAAATTTTGGGTTTTACAACTCTTACCCTCTAAAAAAAATTTCATCCTCGAAATTAAAATAGGTAGATGAATTCAAGGTTATTCGGATTATTAAGGATGACACGATTGGTATGACAAACGATAGGGGCGCGATGAACAGCTGACCAATTCATACTAAGAATAAAATCGTAATCACTCAGTTCTAAGGGAAGCAAATTAGCAAAACGAATCTTATCATCAAAATGAAGCGGACAATTTGATATTCGTGGTCAGACTTTTCATAGGCGTAGATATCGATAAGGTATAATTAAGTAGCTTAGGGAAGATGCTAAGGTGTTTATCAATTGTAACATAAACCACAGAATGTGTTGCACCCGTATCAAATAAGAAAAAACAACATGAACATTCAAGAAGAGAGTTCCCGAAATGGTACCTGAAGAGTTAGTCGCCTGATCCTTAGTCAAAGAAAATACTCGGTCAACGAATGAAACAGCGAAGACAATATAGAGTTAAGATCGAAATACGAAAGGAAGCGATCATATCAAAAGGAAGCCTAATGTCTACCCAATCCTCACAAGTCATAACCTAGTTTCTATAGGGCTCAACCTGGCAGCTCTGATACCATAATTGTAACACACCGCTCCGATAAAGAGACCAAGAGTTACGTTATGGTGTCATATCAGAACATATAAACGCAAGCTGAAGACCTTATTAATCAAAATACCAAGTCATAAAATAAAATGACTTCCAACAGTATTAAATTCCAACAAAGTCAAATGAAAGAAATCCAAAAGTATAAATAGAAAATAAATTCTTCAAACGAAAGGGTCTTAAATATAAATCCAAAACAATAGGAAAGCTAATAAGGGTTGGTCTTCTAGAAGCTTCTTACACTCATCACTCATATTCTCAGCTGTCGTTAGTACTGCAGAAGGAAAAGAAATGCAGGCTGAGCTATACGCTTAGTGATAGATATAATAACGACAACGGTAAAAAGATAAAAGAATGAACGAAACGGATCACGAGAATCTGCTAAACAAATGTCATACGAAATAATAAGCGATAATTAAGAATTAAGGATAACAAAGGAGTGCCCACGAGCTCGAAACAAAAGTCTAAAGCATGCCACACGCTTAGACTACATAATCCAACATAAATCGTATCATATCATATCATATAAAATTGTACATGGGAGCTGCAGACTTCAAATGTAAATGTGAAATGGGGTGTATTGCACACACACAACCATTCACCTGAACTGAACGGAACAAAGTACCTAGGATGCATCCATACGCTCTCTGTAGAACAAAGTCATATCCATATACACAAGCACTATGACGAGTGTACCAACATATATAATCAAATCATAATAAGTGCACATACAAAAGGGAACGCCGTAGACTAATCACACCGCCACAGATAGTGTCATACCATTGGTGCATCAATGACATGGTCATGGTATCTACATGACTAGATACAAATAGCTCGGGCAAAGAGATAAGCAAAAGATAAAAATGATCAAGTTTCAAATAATCCAAATATGAAAACGAATCTAGTAACATATTCCAAACAAGAACCAACAAATAATTACAAATGAATATCGAATCAATCGGATTGTCATCATCAAACGAGTCATGATTACGGATAGCAAATCAAAGGAATATCAAACGAATATCAAATAGATCAAGTAGCCAAACAAATGAGAATGAAGTGTCCTTAAAAAAAGGACGAAATATCTGTACCTTAACGAATAAGCAAAGGAGAAACAGACATGAAGACAATAGATCACAACCTCTTCATTGAATCTACAAGAACCCATGATTACATGTCATTATCTATCTTATTTTATAAGTTTTATCATTTGATCTTACTATAAATAAAGTTTACTTGACCAAATTAAGGTTTCCAAATTTTTTAGTTTTTGACTACTTATTCAAGGTAAGTTTCCATACATAAATGACCCATAAACACATCTTCTAAAATTACACCAAAAATTATAGAGGTTCATATATATGTCTAATACACCCATGATCATTGGTTTAATTTATTTATATGTTTAAGTATCCCTTTGACCCTTGTTACCCAAAACTAATCCGAATTTTGACCTGACAGAACCTTTGAAAAGTTGACGCGTAAAAACCCTACTTAGACAACTCAGAAAATTCTGAAAAAAATCATGGATGTAGCAAATATCATGAAGATTTACCAAATCAAATTTTAAAGTCTAACTCCTTACGGTTTGAGAATTAAAAATCAAATACTACAACTGAAATTTTCGGCCAGAATCTGCAGTTTTGACACTTAATCTTATAAAATCTAAAAATCGACCTTCCCGACCTCCAATTGACACGAGGACGGATTTTCCAGAAACTAGACTATTTGAATTTAACTTTAGGCTCAAGAATCATGTTAAAACCAATTTTTATCATTAAGATATACCCCGTTGAACATGACCTAAAATTCTGCCCAGAATTATAAACCATGAAAACCCTAATTAACACCCATCAAAACCAACCATAGGGTTTCTAATCTTGTAGTTTTTATTAATAACATATTTAATGATCATCTTAGGGTTTCAAAACATGTAATTATGCCATATTTATCAGATTACATAATTTATAAATTCATAACTACATGATTTCTTCTTTTTACACTTTATGATTTTATGTATTAAACTAATGTGTAATCATGGAAATACCAAGAATGAATTCAAAAGTGACATGGATTACTTACGGATTGGAGATGGAGATAAGAACAAGAAACAAACACCAAGGAATCAAAGATCAAGACCACACTAAGAACACCAAAACTTCAAGGATTACCCAAAAACACCTAAACCTTCTTCTTGCTTGAAGCTTTTATGGAGGAATACACTTATTTATGGAGTAAGAATTTTGAGAGAATAATGAGAATAGGAGAGAGGAGGGGCCGGTTATAAGAGAGGAAAAAGGGAAGAGAAAGACAAAAATAAATTGTTTGCAAATTAAAAGATTTATCCCTTTTTTAATTACACTATTTTCCCTAATTAAGCTCGACTTCAAAATTAAAAGATTTTGGTGTATCAACACCTATAGGGGCTGGTTCATTAAGCAAAGGAGGGGGGACAAAATAATTTTTTTCCTATTTTGAAAATTACACAAAATACTTGCTAAAACCTTTTAATACTTATCCCTTAAAATAGGGTTTTTATATAAAGAAAGTAAATATACAAAATAATCAAAATTACAAAATATATTATTTTATTTTTTTTAATATGGGCCGGCCATATATATGTATATCTATAAGTTTTATATTTTTTTAAACAAAATACCTTATGTTATATCTTTATAATTTCCCAAAATTATAACCTAAGGTTTTAATTTCAAATGCTTATTAATAAACTTTAGGTTATATTCAAAATTACCAATATGAAATGAAATTCAAATTTTTGGGTTTTACAACTCTTCCCCTCTAAAAAGAAAATTTCGTCCTCAAAATTGAAATCGAAATTGAAATAGGTAGATGAATTCAGGGTTATTCAGATTACCAAAGATGACACGATTGGTATGACAAACGATAGGGGCGCGATGAACAGCTAACCAATTCATACTAAGAATAAAATCAAAATTACTCATTTCTAAGGGAAGCAAATTAGTAAAATGAATCTTATCATCAAAATGAAGCGGACAGTTCTGATATTCGTGGTCTGACTTTTCATCGGCGTAGATATCGATAAGGTATAATTAAGTAGCGTAGAGAAGATACTAAGGTGTTTAATAAATGAGACAGAAACCACAGACTGTGTTGCACCCGTATCAAATAAGACAAAACAGCATGATCATTCAAGAAGAGAGTTCCCAAAACGGTACTTGAAGAATTAGCTGCCTGATCCTTGGTCAAAGAAAATACTTGGTCAATGAATGAAACAGCAAAGACAATTTAAAGTTAAGATCAAAATACAAAAGGAAGCGATAATATCAAAATACGAAAGGAAGCCTAATGTCTACCCACTTGCCCGGATGAAGTTTCCCACATGTTTCACATAGAGGAGAGGAGGCATAGTCCGGGTATCCCTTTTGACCTGAAGACCCAGAAGAACGGTTGTACTGCTGACCACGGTTCTGTTGATATGACCTTTGATTATTGTTGCCACCCTGCCTGTCATAACTGCGGCCATCATTACCATTTGATCATAGCCCCTCTGATTATTTACCCGTGGCCTATCATACCCTATATCGCCCATCCATCATACCTCTTCTGATCATGCCCTCTCTGATTGTTACCCTGAGTCGTTGGTCGAATACAGTCCCAATCACGGTTCCTCTTGTTATTCTGAACTGACCTCTCGTGGAGAATCTCAATGTTCCTAGCAACATTGGCCACCTGAGCCACATCAGTAAATTCTGTGTTCACAATCCCATCCAGAATCCAGTCACAAAGTGCCCACTTGAAATTCTTGGCCTGTTTTTCCTGAAGGTACATGCTTCGTTTCTCAAGAAAGCCTGCCAACAGTGACGAAAAAACCCCTTATAAACTCACCACGGTTCACCATCTCTCATGACGGAATGTGTGATATTCCCTGTTTTTCAAAACTTCTTGCTGCTTCAGGGGGCTGAGAAAAATACTGCAAAAAGAAGAGTTCACGGAAATCCTTCCATGGTAAGGTAGCCACGTACGTCTCACCTCCTTTGGCTTGTTTAACAGCCTTCCACCAACTGAGAGCATCACCTTCCAACTTGTAACTTGCCAACCTAGCCTTGAACTCATCAGCACACCCCAAAACCTCGAACAGCTTCTCAATGTGAGCAATCAGTTTTAGCATCAACTAGAGTAGTTGCGTGGAGCTAAAGATCGGCTTCCTTTTTCCAAACTTTCCAACAAGGTGTATGAATGGTAGGGGGTTGTTCTACTACTGCCCAGCACCATTCTTTGACGAAGCTCTATTTAGTGTGCTGAGAGTGGAGACAGTAGCAATGCATTGATTACCCGTTGCACCGCTCTCATCAAAGCAGGAGAAACAAAATTCAGGGGGGTTAGATTTGACGAGTGTTCACCATTGAGTAAATCGACATTCTGGGACCACTGCAGATTTCACATGAGGTAGTGATTTTGTTTACTTGAGTAGGTTGTGACGGAGCAAGATGAACTTTCATCAAGTGTTGGACTTGATTTTTGAGCTCGATTAGACGGCGGTCGGATGTACTCGGGACATCTTGAGGCAAAGCGATTGCCTTGACCGGCTTAGCAAAATCCCTTGGGTCGTTCCAACTTTTGTTGTCATAGAGGGCGAGGTCCTCTAATAATGCCCAGGATTCTTCGGCGTTTAGGTCACGAAGCTTACCACCGGCCGATTAGTCAATGGTTCGTCTTGTGGTGGGATTCACATGGTTATAAAAAATTTAGACTTAGAGCCAAAGGTTGATGCCATGATGAGGAACTTTTGTACCAAGTCCTTGAAATGAGTCTATGCTTCTGATAAGGATTCTCCATGATGTTGTTGGAACATCAGGATATCATTGCGGAGTTTTTCAGTCCTTCCCGATGAAAACAATTAAGCAAGGAAACGAGTAGTAAGATCCTTCCATATGGTGATGGATCCTACTGGAAGACGTTCAAGCCAATTGCTAGCTTGATAGCGAAGGGAAAATTGAAATAAACGCAGGCGCGTTCTTTCCCTATTTTCACTATCAAGGTCAAGTGAGTCCACAAGTTTAAGGAAATCCTTGAGGTGTTGGTTTGGATCCTCGGACCGAAGTCCGTGGAATGAGCATCCGTTTTTCACCAACCGGATGGTGTCGGATCGAAGAGGTACTACGTTGTTCCCTACGGGGAGCTCAACGGTATTCCTGTAGCCCTTGTGGTTAGGTTTGGAGTAATCTCCAAGAGTACGGATATGATTCTCGTCTCCCATGGTGGTTGACAAGAATGGATTACAAAACAATTAACACAAAGAAAAGATAGACTACGAGGAAGCTAATATGCGGAAATTAAAGTCTCACTCGAAAGGATTCAAGCGAGTAGAACTAAGCGAAACTATGATCATAATCTAACTATTCCCCACGCAGCGGCGCCAAAAATTTGATGTGGTTGTCGTAAGGGACTTCTACAAGAAGTTTTACAACTCCTAGGCAGAGTACCTAACTGTTGTAGTAGTAGTATAGGCAAGACTCGGGGGTTGTTATCGTTCTCTGGGGGAATAAGTTGAGAAGGCTTTGATCATGGTCTGTTGGGTCTTAAAAGACTTCATGGATTCTTAGAAGTTACTGCTGCTCAGGTACATAATGGAAATTATGCTAAGTGGTTAGTATTGGTAGTATAATGTTACCACTGCTAGTTACTACTATTAGTATAATTTAGTACTGATAGCATAAAGTTACTGCTGTTAGTTGAAGTTAAGACTGCTCAGTGTTGAAGACTAAAATATAAGGTAAGTAGTTAGTGCTGCTAGTAGTAAAAGTTAAGACTGCTAGTACAAGTTACTACTGTTAGTGTATATTAGTACTGCTAGTACTAATATTACTACTACTTATGTTTATTAGTACTGCTGGTGGAAAGATTACAACTGTTTGAAGACTTTCTACTGTCAAGAGAATAAAGATGACTTAAAGAGATAAAGTTTGTTTGGAGAACAAGAATACGTGTGAAGATAAGTGTTGAGATATTTATGTACAAGATATACATAATGTATTTATTTAGAAGATTACGTTTATGTTTAGAAAAGATTGAGATATCTTAGGAATGTATTGTAAGCCGACTAGGACTCCTTAGTCTATAAAAGGAGGCTCTAGGGCATTAGTTGAATACACATCCAACACGTCTATCACATCTATCATCACAAACACACATACACAGATCCAGAGATTAAGAGTCTTGTAAGCTTCAAGGTTGTAACCCTAGTACTAAGATAGAGTACTCGTATTATTATCATTAATAATATTGAAGCGTTTTGTTACATCGTGTGTTCATTCATTCATATTCACTGTTCCATTGATATATCTTCTAGATATTAAAGAGTAGATTCCGCATACTCTTTGATATACACACAAAGTTTCTACTATTGTTATTTTGGATTTATCCAAGGTAACATACTCTTTACAAGGTAAGGAATCGATCTAGGTTTGGGATCAACAAGTGGTATCAGAGCTTTGCTTTGAGAAACTTTGATCTAGAAGACATGGAGCTTGAATCTACAAATAGTGGTCCTACTGCAAAGCTTCCCATACTCAAATTGGGGGAGTATGAGATGTGGGCTATAAGGATTAAGCAGTACTTCCAGATCCAAGACTATGCACTCTGGGAAGTGATAGAAAATGGTGATTCATGGGTCTCAATATCTCAAACAACTAAGTTCTTCGTTTTACACTGTTTATGATTTTTATGTATACAAAAAAAAAAAAAAAAAACTTTAAAAAATAACAAAAAAAAAAAATAGTGTAATTATAGAAATACCAAGAATGAATTCAAAAGAGACATGGATTACTTACGGATTGGAGATGGAGACAAACACCAAGGAATCAAAGATCAAGACCACACTAAGAACACCAAAACTTCAAGGATTACCCAAAAACACCTAAACCTTCTTCTTGCTTGAAGCTTTTATGGAGGAATACACAAATTTATAGAGTAAGAATTTTGAGAGAATAATAAGAATGGGAGAGAGGAGGGGCCGGTTATAAGATGGAAATAGGGAAGAGAAAGACAAAATAACTTGTTTGCAAATTAAAAGATTTATCCCTTTTTTAATTACACTCTTTTCCCTAATTAAGCTAGACTTCAAAATTAAAAGATTTTGGTGTATCAACACCTATAAGGGCCGGTTCATTAAGCAAAGGAGGGGGGACAAAATAAGTTTTTTCCTATTTTTAAGATTACACAAAATACTTGCTAAAACCTTTTAATGCTTATCCCTTAAAATAGGTTCTTTTAATAAAAGAAAGTAAATATACAAAATAATCAAATTAACCAAAATATCTTTTTTTTAAACATGGGTCGGGCATATATATACAAATATAGGTTTTATATAAAAAAATTCTTTAAAACAAAATACTTTATGTTATATCTTTATAATTTCCTAAAATTATAACCTAAGGTTTTAATTTCAAATGCTTATTAATAAACTTTAGGTTATATTCAAAATTACCAATATGAAATGAAATTCAAATTTTGGGTTTTTACATCAAGTTTATGAGGAGTGTCGATAATAGGTTAACAATAGCTAACACATATTCTAACAATATAACCACCCTATTTAGTACAAAGAACTACACAACCTTAACTAACAATATATACAGAACCATTCACCCAATCATAAGCATTATGCAAGTATAAAAGTAAAGCGGTAAATGTAAAGAAATAAGTAAAGCGAAAGGTAAAAGAAAATGCAAACCGACACGGTGATTTATAGTGGTTCGGTCACGAAGCTCCTCTTCGCCCTACTTCACTCCTCGAGTATCCGACTCGAGAGTTACTTCACTAATCACTAAGCTCCCTTTCGGCGGAGAAAACCTTATATCAATGCTTACATTATTTTCCGACACTAAGCTAGATGTCGAGTCCTTCTTCGGGTACAACCAAACCCGTTATGTTTTATGGCTCAACATAACAAACCTTGTGTTTTATGGCCTAAACACATAAACCGCGTCGCTTATAATATTTTCTGACACTAAGCTAAATGTCGAGTCCTAATCTTAGCTAGAACCAATCTACCACTTCACTAATGTATTTTAAGGCCCAAAATACTAACCAACCCACAATCAACCCTTCCGAATATACACACCACTCGGATCTACACACTACTAAAGATTGAAAGACATGGACTCGATCTATATGTAACAAATGTTACAAATGAACTAACTAGACTACATAACTTCGTATCTTGACGATGACTAAAGTTCTTCTCTTGCACTTGATGGAAGAAAGGGGGGGGGGAAAAAAAAGGGGAAATAAAAGAGTTTATCACTTTTAAACAAGTTAAATGTATCAAAGATTAGAGAGATTTGGGAGATCTAGTAAGAGAAAGAACTGAAAGAAATTCCGTGGAAAAGGGTTTTTTTTTTTTCGGCCAGAAATATGGCAATTTATCAAAATTTTAAATTTTTTATTCTTAAAAATTGTATTATAGACAGGAATCCCAAACGGCTTGCTGGGACGTTCCGGCGGTCCCAGATATATCGGAGCCGCCAGTCCTATAAGGGGGCCGCCACTTGAGTACGCTCCTGTTTTTTGTCTTTTTGTGAGTGGAATGTTGTATCTAAGCTTCATTTTTGGAAGAAAACCAGATTTAAAATTTATTATTTAAGTAAAATAGTTTCTTTTATAATTAAAAAAATAATTTTCTAATTAATTTATTGAAAAAATTTTGTTTACATTTAGCAAAAATATAAAGTTTAAGACTAAAACTTATTTTCTTGATCATCCTACAGTTTTAATGCTTTTTGTACATTTCTTAAGTGATTTTACAATCGGTGTAAATCAATGTCCCGTCTTGATTCAATACTTGAGCGTCCGAAGAAAGTTTGATCTGTAATGCAATGATGAGGATGTGTAAATGAGTAACTGCGCACATTACGTTAAATGTACTACAAATCACATTTTGTCATCACCAAAACATAAAGAGATCAATACAGATTAAATATATAATATTTAGCACTAAAGACCCCCATTTTGATGATGACAAAACATGTAAACTATAGCACAATAGTAGAATTTAAAAGTTCTCGTTTTAACGACGACTCTTCTCCCTCTTTTTGTCAAAGCAAAAAGTAATTATGATGGATAATGGTTATAGCATATTAGGATGAAGGTTTGAGAAGAAGACAAGAAAGAGGGTATGTGCTCCAGGTATATACGTTGGAGGAATCAGAAGAAGTAGGTGCTCCGAGTATATAGGTTTGAGGTATGAGGAGACGGATATTAGATATAAATGTAAAGTGATTGTGTGGTTTCTTGATAGTATAGAAAAGGTCATAAGAGGAAAGAAGTAGGAAAGAGAAGAAAGATGGTAAATCTCGAGTGTATAGTTAAAGGAAAGAGGAAAAGGTAGGTGCCCAATATATAGGTTGATAAATAGAAGAAAAGGTGATAAATAAGGTAGTCGGTTTTTAATGTAATCTTGGATAATTTAGAGATAGGTCGTGATAGATGAGAAAGAAGGCATGAAAGAAAGTGGTACTTCAAGTATATAATAAGACGGTACGAAAGAGGACCTTAAGGTGAGGGTGAATTTGAAGTAGGATGAGGTGAAGAATATGGAGTATGAATGAACCCTGGCATCGTATTAGACAATCCCAATTCTATCTTCTATAAGGTGAAGCTTTCTATCATCCAAGAGAAGCCGTTCCATCATCGTGGTTCTAACAAACTCCATGCTATTTTACCCACAATCTCCAGCTCCCCCTTGGATCATACGTTCCTCATGATAAGTACATTTCAGTGTATATGGAATATAACATCATAAATAAATTACCATTGATGCTTGAGAAGTTCAATGCAATTTAAATGAGTAGAACGCTTGCAAGTGCTCCCCTTTGGTGTATGCTTCCCCTTGTTTTGGGACACTAAGGAATTAAGATATGTATGTGTGCTACAAAACAAAGTTAGTAGACAAGTGCACATATATATATATATAGCAAGATATTAGCGGGGAACTAGACATGCATTTTAGGTGTTAGTATTCTAGAGTATGACACTTTAAAAGAAAGTTAGAAGCTAGACACATGCAATCATTATTTTACAAACAACAATCTAAATGATATAATTAAAAGACTCAAGATGTATGTTTATGGAGAAAGATTATATCGGTTTTTAATAAACGAGAATGGGATTAGTTTATTGATTAACACAAAAATATTATGAGAATGACCTTTTAAAATTAGACGAATGACACTTAATATCTTGGCGAAATATATATATATATATATATATATATATATATATATATATATACTATAAAGGGATAAAAAGAAAAATAAGACGAGGATGGAGACGATGTGCTCTTGGATGTGAATGAAAATAATTCCATAGAGCCGAAAAGTAGGAAAGGATGAGAGATACTAAAGAAGGAACATGTTGATGAGAGGTTGATAGAAGAGATTGATATATCATTTACACTAACAATTGATGTGCATATGATCCTATCAAGACAAAAGTGGATGATTGGGAATTTAAAGGTTTGTTAGTTGACAATGTTGAGGAACAAAGGTGGGTATGTGAAATGATACCAGGGTATGTGAGATGAGGTGGTAATTCTTTCATGGTGGAAGAGTAATGAGAGACTCAACAATATGGTGACTTAATAACACTTGAAGATTGAATATCTTCTTTATGTTCTTCACTTTCTAGAAAGTGGAAAGTTTTGCGAAGGAGTGACATTTGCATTTCGCAAATTACTTAAATATTTCGGATGAAATAATTAAGTTGTCACGAGATATAGGAGGAATTTTAATAGTAACAAGACTATTAAAAGATAGAAGAAATGTTTAGAAGTGAGAAGAGACGTTAGAAGCGAGGATACTTATTAGAAGTGAAAAGGAACGTTTAGAAGTGATAAGGAATGTCCAAAATAGAAAGACTATTAGAAGTGAGACGACTATCAGAAGTGAGAAGACTATTAGAAGTGAGAAAAGACACTTTTCATGATGAAATTCACTTGACTATAGACGACATAAGCAACGATGCTTACGAGAGTTGGAATATGAGAATGACCCATTGATCTATAGAGAGATATTGGGTATAGATTTGGGTGTGGAGTAGACGTCAACTCGTAGCAGAAGAGAGGAAGTGTTAGGTTATGAAAAATAAAATGAATGGTATTACAAGCTATTGCCGACGGTTCCAAATATATCTAGGGGACTCTAGAATAGGTCTGGGGGCTGTCGAACCGCCAACAGGAGAGGATTTAAGGACTTAATGAATTTTGTGAGATAAGTGACATTTTAATTTGCATTTGCCAATTAAAAATGCTTAAAATACTTCGGACGAAGTTATTAAGTTGTCACGACATGGAATGGAACACAGACTAGAATTGAGACTAGAAGAAAAGAAGAGAACGATTTACGGAATGTGTTCCATCATTCCTAAACCTAGACCAATATAATTTAACGATTCACGCTTGAGGGGTAAAGAAAGAATGTCGGCGATGTTATCTTCAGACGCAACCTTTTTGATGGGGATGTTTCCTTTTGTACATTGTCCCGAAGGAAATGGTGACGAATCTTTGGTGTTTTTCGTCCATGAAAGAAAGAAAGAAATAAATAAGACAATAAACGAAGATGGAGGCGACGATCTTGACAATGTAAAGATGGATGGTGGTTAGCGTATGATAAATTATACTCACGAAGTGGTGTAGCTCTTCTCGAGCATTATGAATGTTCATAGAACAATCACACGACGAGGTATAAGGTTGTCTTAAAGGTGGTAGCGGAAATAGTAGAGGAAAGAGATTAGCCATCTCTATGGTTGAAGAGGCGTGGTTGAAAGATAAAGAGTGTTTTCGTCGAGGAGAGATAATGTTTTTGTCAAAAAAATGTGTCAATCGAGTGAAATGAATGTTTTCGACTAAGAGAAGAATGTTTTGTCGAAAAAGAATGGAAAAAGAGAGTTATTGTCGAAGAAAAAAGGAGAGCGTTTTAACTTATGTTGTTAAAAGGCTTGAATAGGGATTTTCGGATATGAATTTTAACATTTGTGATCGTAAGTTAAAGATACTTGAATATTTTGGATGAAATATTTAAGTTGTCAAACCTACTTGGAGGAGCGTTAGATTTGTATCTAACCTTTTCTTAACGAAAGACTGGATGATTTGAAAGAAAGCGAGATGATGATCAAAAGAGTGTGTGAGTAAAGACTCTAAGAGATTTAAGACCATTTTTCGACTCTTTTGACTTTTTAGATTTGTGACACGAACGCGAAGAAAAATATTCTAGTGTGAGAAAATATATACCTAGATGCATAAGATATATAGATATAAGCATGCAAGTTTATCTAACATGGCACAACACAAGCACAAGATTAATGTGTAGACAGCTGACAATTTAAATATTAATTTCATACATAAACTAACATAGTATAGTTGCACAGTTAACACGTAAAGTCTGTGTAGAAATGACGCATACAAAACGAGATAATTTTAAATGCAATCATCCATGAAAAACAAGTTGAGTCATTTAGCACTTAGGAGCAAGAGTAAATCGATAAACTAAGAGATAATTTATCTAAATTGCAAGAAAAAAGACAAACAGCTTTTACAACAACATCAATCAATAGCTAAGGCAAATAAACATAAAGCATTCAGATAAAACATGAAACATATAATTGCATGACTTGAGAGCACGTTATTAAACTTGAAACATCACAAGCACCTATGTGAGATGCAAGCGTATTGACTAGATAGACTAAGAAGAAACCTAATATCTACTTTCTTAGTGTGCACTCCTAATGAGATACAAAATTTATTGATGTAGACTATCATTAGGCATGTTTAGGAAGAGCCATTTAGTCAATTTAGAGAATGAATATGAGACTATCACTAGTGGTGCTTAATTCAGGCTAAACATGACCATTTTTACGGGTTATACCACGAACCCAACTTCACTCTTGGAAGCAATTCAACCGTTAGGTCAAACTGAATTTCTAGTGCAATAGATTCTCCAGTAGTCATTCTCAAGTTAGACAAAATAGAATACCTATATTTGCCTAATGAAGTGTAGCAAAGATGAAATTTGTATTGTCTCTTCATACAAGGCCTAATATGACTCAACTAATATGCTTTTAATTCCAGTTCGCATAATCCTAATCAAGATGTGTGGAATTCTAAGGTTAAATGAGAGAGCAAGCAAGTTGTTGTAGGTATAAGAGAGAATGAGTAATCTAGAACATAGGAATATGCTTAAGAGTGACAATGTGTAATGCTCTATAATGAGAGTGTTCAAAGAATTTCATCCTTTCATAGACATTTATGAAAGAAATCCAATAAAGGTATTTCACCTCCAAAAAATGTGAAATGTTTCATATTGTATAAATATATAGTATGATTTACTAAAGGTTATTACATGTGAAGTTGGACTTTTAAAAGAGATTCAACAAGAAGGAAGATGTTTTAGACTCTAATGAAATAGGGGTTATTACCATTTAATCGAAGATGAATCTATGACGAAGGATCCATCGATCCGTGGAGGTGCCAAATTTTGGCAAGGATCATTTTCTTACTATTTGGGAGATGGTGTTGAAATTATGTTATTAGGATAAGCTTATATAAGTTATAAGGGTTCTTGGATTGAGTTTTCGGAAATGACATCCAAGACTTGCTTATCAAGTTGGAGTATTTATGAGTTTCCCGATGGAACTTCATAAGTAGCCAATCCTACTTAGAGTGTGTTAAGTTTAGCATGTATAATTTGACCCATAGCTAATAACACAACATCTGAACACTTTTTAGAAACTCAATGAAACATCTCATTGCAAAGTGTGAATTGCAAGTTGATGACTAATTCTTGTTGTCTTGCAATCGACTTGTGATTTTATTATGACCAAGGATGGGTTAAACATGTAGAACACCAAAAAATATCTAAGGTCCCCAATTGATTTGATATTTTCGTGATCTAGATATCCTAGTCTCGATTTCATGTCATATTCTAATTTGTAATTAGATTTGAATAATGAGAGATGTTATCGTTTGAATAATAATCATCTTCATATTCAAAATTCCTCTAACGCTTACTTTTGAAAGAAAGCACAAAAATGATTTGCGAATATGATCAATTATTCTAGTCCCTAACGTTAGAATGGGTTAAAGGGTTTCTCATTGGTAAAGAAAAAAGTATGCTTATTTGGAAAGAGTAATAAGAAAGTTTTGATAAGAAGAGAGTTTGAGTTTTGAGTTGTGCTTTTGAATTGTTTGAGCAAAGTTACATATGGTGTACGTTTGCTCATGTTTGGCTTTTCGGAAATGATGACTTTACCAAATGCATTGCAAGGTAAATTACTTGAATATTTTGGATAAAATATTCAAGTCGTCGAATCCTAGCTTCCATTGTGTATTTTATGTATATAATTTGCCATAAATATTAAAAACACAACTATAGACAAGTAACTCAATATAGCATCATTTACACAAGTGATGAGATTATGATGCCTTATTCTTATCAACTTGGAAAAAGATGTCGTTATTTTTCAATATCAATCAAAGTGTATTGAGTATGAGGCTAAGATAATATCTCTTGTTAACATTTTGATATTAATCTTTAAAGCTAGACAAATAAGAATCTAATTTCTTGTCATATTCGAACTTGTCAATTAGATTCAATAAAATATCAAGTCATATTGAAAATAAAACGATATATAATATATAGTGGATCAAAAATAAAAAGAAAACTTAAAATGAGAATGATAAGAAGAAACCACAACCACACATTTTAGATGCACCTACAAAAATGGATGCATCTCCCCTTAAAATTCTCTCTCCTATTTAAAATATGTGGCTAGAAATCCTTCTTATTCTTCTCATTATACTTTTAATTCTCACCGTAGCCTACTACTTGTCAATTAGATTCGATAATAACATCAATCATAGTTTGAATAATGAGTTGATATATATTCGAAATCTTTCTTGACCCTCACGAACACTATTTTTAAAGAAGACAAATAAAGTTTTCATAGTGTGTTTCACTAATCCTAAGACTATTTTTAAGGTGAGGTTAATGAATAATGACAAGTTAATTTCTTACTTTAAGATTGTCATATATTTTGCTTGTGCGAAAAACTATTTGTTGATATGTATAGTATGCATAGTTTTTGACATTTTATGATTATATAAATGATTTTCCTAACCATTTTTATACAACACACATCTTTTGTAAAATATTATACGTTTATAAAAAGAATATAATTATGTGTGTGTGTGTTAGAACAATGCAAGCACAAGCAAAGTTTAAAAATATATATCTTCTTTTACTTAATTACCAATGTATTAATAAAATCTTTTATTTTGTTTAACCAACTCGAGGTCAAACAACGCAAGATGATAAAAATATTTAGACATTTTGGTGGAAGAGAGATAATGTTTTAGAAATATTTTAATCTTAGGATATTATTTTTCCACACACTTGACAAACTATTAAGCTCTCATTCCTAAGTGGGTTACTACACTCAAAATGATCTACAAGATGTTTAAACACCTTGAATATTATGATCTGATGCCTATATGCAATGCACAAACAATTTTGCAACTTAACATAAGAAATCTAGCGTTAATTCCTATTAGGCATATCCGAAAACTACGTAACATACAAATAGCATACATGGTAATGTGTTTTTTTAAGATTATAGAATTAGGTCAATTACAAAATAGTAATGATTAATTATTAATATCTATTAATCCAAGTTGAAACAAAAAGTAAAAACACACATAATCATCTAGCATACACATATGGGATATTCGTTCGTTTATTTTGTGTATTAGATATGAACGATGTAAACTTAGTTTTTCGTTTGAATTTGAGAATAAAATAATTCCTCTCTATTTCAAAAATTATTTAAGATCAATATTTTGAAAGGACAAATACACTATTTTCAAAGATATATCAATTAGAAATGTCCGACTCAAAGGAATATGTAAAATACAAGTTTTACGTTAAAACGCCACTCAAACTTTTGAACACTATGTAGTATTTTGCAATTCTGACTTACTTAAGTTTAGAATTAAGATTTGTAAGTATTTTTATATGAAAGTGGACTCAATTATCTTC
>BQNB010141055.1:0-17321 GCA_026074375.1 Tanacetum coccineum
CGCATTTGCAATATCACCAACTCTAGAAAATGTAAAGTAGCCAGAAGCAGAAGCCCATGTGTCAAAGGCACTGTCAACAGGAGGTACATAGGTTTCTGGATAATTTAAATCGAATGCATAGGTGAGTTGGGTTTTATCCGCAGGCCACGTGGGGTTACTAGGCATGAATTGAAAATGAGACACAATGTATAACGATTTTGGCATTCGTTGGTGAGTTTTTATATCTAGATGTCCACAACGAGGCATGATCATTCTTGAAATGGTGGGCGCATCTAGTGTTCCGGTAGTGTTGTGATGGTAAAAGCTTTGATAACTTTTGAGTGCAGCCCCAAGCTCTTCATCGAAGTTTTCATTTTCAACGCTGGTGTCCTTAGCATCATGTTGGTAATCCAAGTAACCAAAACGGGAAAGGTATAGTTTGAGGTCATGGAGGCCTTGCACGTTGCTACCCTTTTGACAACATCCTTGAAGATTCTTTATGAACTCAAAGGCTGATGTTTTTATTTCGTTACTAGTTTTAACCTTGGTGGGCGAGAGAACGAGAAAGAACAAAATAGACAAAAAGGATAGTAAGGCAATTTTAGATGCCATTATGGATATACTTTTTGTAACTTTGGTTAATGTTTCAAGTTATTATTAGGTCTATTTATAGGAAGCGTAACATTGAAAAGCTTGTAATTTTAACAAAAGAAGAATTACATATATAGTAGGTCCAAGTTGACTCTTAAAAGTCCTCTCACGTCGACTTGGCGCCGAGTCTAGAAGAAAAATGTTCATGTGAAAAACGGTTGAATTGTTTTACCGTTTTAAAATATATTTTCAAATTTATATATTTGATCTCATAGATATAAATGACAAGCAATAAATAATATGTGAACAAGACTATAAATAAATAATGAAAATATCAAACCAATGAGAGAGTATTTATAGTGGTTTTGCTACGAGAACTCTTTTTCTTGCCCTACTTCACTTCTCGAGTATCAGACTCGAGAGTTTCAATGCACTATGTCAACAAGCTTCTTCACCGGTGGAGAAACCTTCACAAAGTTGTATACACTTTTTCTCGTACTAAGCTAAATACCAAATTTTAGTTCGAGGTAAACCAACCTAACGTCGCTTATACTTTTTCCGATACAAAGCTATATACCGAGTTTTAATTCGAAGTAGAACCAACCTAGATCTCAACGATCTTTCACTCTACAATGGTGTATAACACAAATACAAATGCTACTGAATATACAAGTAATTTAGATATATATGTATGAAGACAAGCGTCAAAGATCTTGAGGCTTCGTTTTCTTGTATGCTTGTATGATGCTTGATTTGTATGACTCGATTAATGACAAATCACTTAAGAGTTCGACTCGATTAATTAGCATTGTTCTCGCAGCCTTTATAAGAGTTCGATTCCTTCTTTCCACGATACCGTTTTGTTGAGGAGTTCTAGCAATTGATGTTCGGTGCGTGATGCCAATCTTTTCATAATGAAACGACAACTTATCGTTCTTGAATTTTGTGCCTTTATCAGTTCGAATAACTCTAATTGCAGCGCGTGGATTCACTTGAATTTGAGTTATGAATTTGATAATTATATCTGGAGCCTCGTTTCTTCGAAGAAAATAGACCCATTGTAACAACTCACATTTTCACACCTTTTTACTTCCATGAACATCCAATTATTTATTTTAAACTTTTACGCGTTCACTTTAATTTCCAACGAATAACTCCAATCTGGAATCAGTACTCGGTACTGGTTTAGGTTTGAGAATGGCGCGTCTACTCTTTCCTTGCTCGCATGTTGAACATAAGTGATCTTGATCGTATTTGAACTTATGAAGTCCGACTAAGAAGTTTTTCAATAGTTTGAGGTTCTCTGTCATATGTTTTGAACATCCGCTATCAACAATCCACAAGACAAGTTGAATCACCCGCAACACACGGAGAAACACAAGGATGGAAGATTGGACAGTTTGGCTACCCATTTTTGAATGGTAACTGGTGTCTTAGAGTGAGTTACGGGATTAGAATTATAGAAATCTTGGTTCATCGGTTGACACTGAAAAGTCGCATGAGGACCCCCGCAGTTTTCACAACAAAGGTATTGTTGTGGAAAACTAGTTGAAGTTAGTGAAAAATTATTATCGAAGTTTTGATTGAAACACTGGTTCTGATTGTAAACAAACGGAACTTGGGGTAAACAATCGTAACCAAAATGAGCATCGTTTCCACATAACTCACAAATATTCGTCTCGTACCGGGGTTGTGGAGGGTAGTCGGAAAAATTTTGAGATTCATTGAAAGAGTTTGGATTTGGATTATAATCGAATGAATTTCCATCTCTTGAAGCGCAAAATGAACAAAATCCTCCTCTTAACGGGCCTTCACACCCACAACAAGTGACTGGCTTTCCATCACCATAAGTGCAATTTAAACAAGTTCCAAGTAGAAGATTAACACCACACTGCGGACACGTACATAGATAACAATAAAAGCCATCACATGGTTGTCCACACCCCGTACACTCACGTTGGTTAAATGACGTCATAAGAAAGAATTAAACAATATAGAGGATAAGAAGAAAGAATTAAACGGATAAGAGGTAACGGAGAATATTTTTGGGCTTTTGAAAATAATTCATAAGAAAAGGAATTAAAATAAAAAATATTTTTGGTAACCGAAAATTAAACGTGCACGGTAGCTCTCTAAAAATACGTACAAGAAAGCGGAGGAGTTGGTAAGCGCGAGGCGCTATTTAGAATAACCCTTCTCCTTTTGGGTGATGTTGATCAAACCCGCCTTAAACTTTCCTTATAGCACGTAATCTAAAGGTGAGCCGTAACAACGATTAACAAATGGTTATTTTTAATATTAAAATAAAAGAAAATAGAAGTGTAAAATATTCACAAACGGAAAATAACTTCACGAGGAAGGTTCTTCAAAAACACTAATCTTCGAACGAAACACGATAATCGTAACACACTTCCCTGGCAGCGGCGCCAAAAATTTTATACGCTCCGAATACGCTATACGTAAATATATATATTATATAAGGATTAGATCAAATAATAGTATAGTAAGTATTTTCTGTCGGGTTCGAGAAACAAACTTTTAACCAAAGTTGTCTCAAAAACCACCCGGGTCGTTTTCCCTCGACGAAGCGTGAATTGAAAACCGGTTAAGTCCGTGATCGCGCGTTTTGAATGGCTTTAAAGATTCTTGATTTAGGTTCTTAAATCCTACTAAATGTAAATGACAAATAAATATATGCACAAAAATAAGCAAACAAGAAATGACAATTAAACACGTATGCATAAAAACGTAAACGGGAATTAAAAACACGACATTTAAATCCTAAATTAACTAAAGTTAAACCTAAAATGATTTTCTAAACTTTTTTCTAATTTTAATTGACTATTTTAAAAGAAAATACTAAGGAAATTCTAAACCGAGGGTAATATAAGCTAAAAATGAAGAAAACGAGAACGGGAATGAAATCCCGTTCTTTAAAAAGTGAAATTTCAAAATATTAGCCCTACGAAAGTAAATTTCAAACCTAAGCCTAAAACATGTTAAAACAAAATTTTAGAAAAAAGAATTTTATTTTTTTGATTATTATTTTATTTATTATGAATTAAAAACAAATTTAATCTAATTAAATCATTAAAATAGTAAACTAATCCTAAGAATTCTAAAAAAAAGGTAAACTAAATTGAACTGAGCAGAATTTAGGAAAAATACTAACTTAAAAACTAGCTTAATGAATAAGCTCAAAATAAGCAAAAAAACACAAATAAGCATTAACACTTAAAAGACTATAAGGAATAAATTGTGCAATACTAAAACTGAAATAGACCCAAGGGTGGATGGTAAGTGTGTGTTGTGTTGAGGCTTTGTAAGGTTGAGGAGGGTTGAGGTCCAGGGTTCGAGCCTTGCTCACCCTGGATTTCCCCTCTTCCCTTTTTTTATTTTGCAAATTTAAGTTTTGGAAAATCTTTATTACCCTAAAATAAGTATTTTTTGTGAAAACAACTTTTTTAAAAACTAAGAATAAGCTGATAAATAGCTTATTTAAGATGACAGTTTACTCTAAAAGTTAGAAAAGAAAATTTGCTAAGTGTATTGGCTTTTTAAAAGTCTTAATAAGCTCTTGGAAAGTAAAATAAGCTATGACAGATATTATCATACTCTTAATAAGCAACTAGGAAAGAATTTAAGCTAAACAAATGAGCTGAATAAAAAGCAAAAAACTAATAAGCAGTTTGACTGCTTAGGCAGCACAAGGACCACTTTTCAAGCTTATTTTTAAGCTTGTAGATGGATGCTTATGGCTATAAGACCTATACAACTGAAAAGATAGAACTATAAGCTACTTAAAACTTCAGGCAAAACAGTTTGATTGCTTTGCAGTTTGACTACTTAGGCAAACAAAACATCACAAGGACCACTTTTCAAGCTTATTTTTAAGCTTGTAGATGGATCCTTATGGCTATAATACCTATACAACTGAAAAGATAGAACTATAAGCTACTTAAAACTTCAGGCAAAATACATTTTGAAATTCAATTAAGCACTGAAAAAGCTAATAGAAAAACTAACTGTTCTATTTTAACTATGTTTTTTGGTTTTTTATGAAATGACAAAATAAGCTAAGCCTAACCTTAATAAGCTATGAACAACTAGAAGTTAACATAATAAGCTAGATTGAACAGGAATAAAGCTAAATCTACAAGCTATAAGCTAAAAATTCTCAAATAAGCACTTTAACAAATATTGTTCCCAAACAGTCCTTTAAGGAAACTTTGAGCTTATTTTTCAATAAGCTAAAGGATCCTTATGGACTTTTGGCTTATATCAATAAAATCCTTGACCTAAAAGCTACTTAAAACAGCTTTTGAAAACTATTTTGAAAATCAAATGCTTAAGGAAAAAGCTTAATGAAAAAGCTGAAAATTCATTTTACTATACTTTTGGTTATTGAATAAAAAGACAAAAAGCAAAATTGCAGATCTAAAACAGGTATTCAAATAAGCTTTTTAAACTAAAATAAGCCCTAATCTATCTAGAATGGCCTAAAATCTATTTGTACTATAAAAATCAAAACCTAAAAACTACTTTTACCCTCTGAAAATTAAGCTTAAAAATGGCAATTTGTCTATTTTTGTTGCTGATGCAATTGACAACAATAAGCACCAAAACTTAAAATCCTACAAGTGCAGGCTAAGATACTTACTTCTACACTTTTAATCAACTAAAACAAGAACAACTAGAGCAATAACAATGACTAGAAAAGACTTGAACTGAAAATGCATCTATAACTAAGCTTATTCTACCAGATTCAAACTTAACATCATACAAAACCTTAAAAACTTGATTAAACCTAACTAAGCTCTTAAATACTACTCTTATAAACCTGAATATGAGATTTAAAATGAAATTAAAGGACCAAATGGATTCAAGCAGTACTAACTCAAGTTAGTACTGCTTGACCCAAACACTCCCTTATTTCCCTCAAATTCATTTTCAGCTTATAAAAATGAGAATCAATGATCAAAGTTCAAATACCAGATATCAATAAGCTTTAATAAGACCTAATAAACAGATTTAAACAAACTAATAAGCTAGAACAATAAGCTTTTTAACTATGCTAATATTTTTGTATTTTTGACAGTTTTTATAACAAAACTAGCAAACTAAGATCTAAGTTAACTAATGAACATATTAAGCATTTAAACAACAAATATAAGCAGAGATAAGCTAATTGAAACAGTAATAAGCTATCACAAACATATTAAACTAATTATGCAGATTATGAAAAAGAGTATAAAAAGACAGAATAGAAATAACAAAGGAAAGGAAGATTGTACCTCACACCTCAGCTAAACAGAGGTGTATGCTCAAATGAACTTAAATCAACAAGCTCTAGCTTGTTTAGAACAAGCTGGTGGGGTCCAATAAGCCCTTCCCAAACTGGCTTATCATCCAATAACCAAGCTGAGGTAATTTAGGGGGGTTAATAAGTAATCAATTAAGCTCAGTTAAGCTTTTAAAAGCTTAACTGAGTACAATAAGCTATAGTAGTAAGAGTAGCTTAAAAGGAGCTTAAAAAGAGCTTATAATGAATTTAAACAGAATTGCATTAAGAAAGAGTTTGAATTAAAAATGAAACTGAATTTTATTGAAAACTTAAAGGATTACAATACTTGAAAAGGAAAATTACATGAAATTTAAAGTCATAAGCTAAAAAAAACGTATAAGCTAAAAGCTAAATCTACCCTAAGCTACTCCTACTCCTACTCCTAAATATTCCTTTTTGAGTGAGGAGTGAGCTCTATTTATAGCCCTGGAGAGAAGCTTCTAGGACTTAAATACACGCTCCTCTTGCCTTTGATCATAGCCCTTCAATCCTTGTAATCATTGGATGTATAATCTTAGTCGTTGGATTGGAATGTTGCACACGGATTGCCAAGCTGGCAATCCCACATCTTTGGAGGGGTTGTGCTTCTTTAACATTGTTTTTAGTGCAAATTTCCCATCTTTGGTGTGTTTGTTTAAAAGCCGCGTGTCATTCTTTGTTATAGCTAGCCAATCATAGAGCTTTGGTGACGTTTTTGATGCTGACATGGTTCTTGGGACTTGGAATCTTCGTTGCCACGCTGGATTGAGGGGAATTGGATTTACCTGCTCAATTTCAACACAGGGTAATTGTTTGGGACGAAGGTGAACAGTAACTTCACCTTCGCGCCCTTTTTAACTGCTTATAACGTTTTTTTGTTTGACCCGGGGTAAAGGGAAGAGACCTGGGCTTGGTTAATAAAAAGGAATTGGGCCGGTGTTTTATATTGGGCTCGGTAAAGGTAAGGGTAAAGGGTTAATATTAGGCACTTAACGACCGTTAGTCCCTAAGTGTTAAAGGACTAACGGTGTTATGATTTTAGGGACTTATAGTGAAAATAGTTTAACATTAAGGGCTCATTTGGTATTTTAAGGATTTTGTCTTTTGTGGGTTGACCATTGTTTGACTTTGTTGACCTTTGCTAGAAACTTCCGGCTCTTGTGCACTCTATCCGTTCCCGTGTTCATGTTTGCCCGGTTTTGGCCGTTTTCTTGTGATTTTTGCAATATCTGTACCTACACATCACGAATGACAAAACAAGCAATATACAAGCATAATTTGCACAATTTGTTCATTTTAGGGCCATTTTTGTTATAAAAAGGATATGTGATTTCTCACATATCAATGTGGTATTCTATGAGTATTGGGATTGTGAGACTATATCACATTCCTAAATAACTTAATTCTCTTTGGGTCAAATACTTACCAATTCGGTCGAACCAAATTAAATAAACAATATTTTAAAAATTAAATGCATGCTATAACATATATTTCTTTTAATATTTCATGAACTTTATGTACATGTCTTTACAAGAAGACATAACACATCAACTATACGTTATAAGTGTTTGAATAATTCAAGAACTTAATGTTCAGGTCGTAACAAGAATACATAACAAGTTAATCATTTACTTTATGTTCCGAATCATTCACTAATTCTAGGACTTTATATTTATGTCTTAACAAGAAATCATAATTATACTAACTAAAGTAATTATGAACGCATACTCTTGAAAACAGTAGTAATTTCAAGCTAATTAACTATTTTGTGTTATGAATTACAAGAAAACATAACCATGTTGACTAGAATACATAGTCAACATGCTGAAGTAGCTTCACACTATATTTTGAAATTAGATCTTAATAGTGCAACAATCACTTTATGTGTTTGAGTCCTAGTAGAATAATTAACTTTCTTACTTTTCGATCAAGACAAACTAATAATCATATTGTTATATGTTGTTCCTTGCACACATTTGAGATTTCTCCTACTTGTGCATGACACAACATCCTTTTGTAAGATATCAAACCCACACACCCTATATGTTTCGACTAGAAGTAGAGAGAGAAAATGGTTGGAAGGTTTTCTAGAGAGAGACACAAGGAAATGCTTATGATAGAAATGAAAACCAACTCCCTTTTTATGTGTGAATAGGGTATATATGTGTGTTTACATGGGCCAGCCTCTATAGGCTTTCCATATCTAGGCCCAGTTACCTTACTTGATTACATTTAAATAACTATGAGCTACAAACTAGAATATTGGAAGTATCCAAGACTTTTCTAAATTCCTAACAATCTCCCCCTAAGGGAGGTTAGAATTCTATGAATGTCTTCAGTCTTGATCGTAGACTTGATTCTTTGATCTTTATCTTGTGTGATATGTAGTGAACTTGGAACTTGTTCCTTCATGATTTATCGGCTTATGATCTTGAGATCATTAATCAAACATAATCTCTTTATCATCTTGTAATCTTTTGCCTTCTTGTGATCTTATGACTTTTGGACGAGCATGCTCATACTTTCCTTCATCTTGAAAGCCGTCGAACAATCTCCCTTGGTATGCTTCATCTCGAACACTTAATTACTTTAAGGAAGACGTTGAGTATCAGAGTAGCAAAAGACTTGAGTAGCATGTACTTGAGCTTTCATCATGTCTTTATATTTGTTGATCGAGTATGAGCATGTGGTTGTGAATCTGACTCGGCTAGAGAGAGGTAACGCCACCACCATGTAACCTGCAAGTTTAGGTTAGTGATAATCAACAAACATAGACGAAATGTGTTTGTCATTTCATCGATTTTAGGTTGTGATAACCTCCGGTTCCCTGTTAAACAGTTTAAATACTATATCAATGATCAGTTAGTATTAAAAAGAATCTCCTTGATAGGGTTTCGCGGCTGTACTAGCTTGTTCTCATTACCGGAACATCTCAAAGCAGACAACACGATAAGAGTAAATCAATGAGTTACTATCTCACTGATTGAGTTGTCAATTCAAAGACTGGACTAAATCGATATCCAATTGTCACAAGTTTGATCCATATAGGATCGCACAAGTCACCTACCGTAGTGCTGTTTGATGTTGACACTGGAAGGATTTCTATCATCACTGTGAATACTAGATAGTATCACTAAGATGTTCTAGCAAGATCACAAGGATAATGCATAGGAATCTTATGATATTACTTGATTTCACAATGTATAAATAACAAGCATAATTTGTAATAGTGTCCTAATGAGATTTATGGATGATCTCTTTTGGCTCTAGACTCAAAAGTGCATTTTGGTTTTAGTGATCGGAGGCTGGAGCACACTGCCACCTTTTTAATATCAACTAACTCAGAGTGAGAAATTCAATAGAAATGTGTTTAATCTCTGTGAGTTTTGAAATAAGAGTCTTTTAAAAGACCTTGAGTGGCTGGGGAGGGTTGTGCTATCATTGGGTTCATGATGACTATCTTCAGTACCAGACAACATCTAAGTGTTTCTGATAGCATATGTATTGACCTGTTTTCTGCCTAAGTGTATGGAGGGCTTCTTTCTTTACACCCTTTATCCTTATAATTCTTTTTTATTCTTAAACCCCTTCAATGCTTACCAAGACTTTATTACTAGCACCTTGTTGGGTTTGTTCCCGTGCTAGCTCTGTCTTAGTCGGCATTATTTCAATTCTCACTTTACTCCTTTTTATATCATACCTAAGCATGTCTACTTTAACTAGTGGAGTGTCCCTAGATAGATCCCTCCGGTTCTGGCTGAATCATGGAACAAATACCTAACCTTAACCGCCTTATATCTCCTTTTAACATCATCATTTGGTCAGTCTTTTGGTATTCTCATTCATGCCATAAAAAAATTTGAAAATCAATCAAGGTACTTGTGATGTAAATCAAAGCTTTTGCACCTTGATGGTTTATTAGTGATGTGCGGTCGTCGTAAAGACTTCTACACGAAGTTTTACAGCTCCCTAGGCAGTGTACCTAACCGTTGTAGTGTAGTATAGGCAAGGCTCGGGGGTTGTTATCGTTCTCTAGGGGAATAGCACTGTGAAGGCCGAATTGAATGTTCACTAAGGTCTAAGGGTTGAAGGAAGATTATTTTTGGTATTTATATATTTTATGAAAGCAAGTAAATCCTGGTTTTGAAGGTTGGTTTGTTTTAAGATAACTAAACTAATGAACTAAATAACAATTATACAATGAAGTTTATTCACCTGGGATGCACTACTCCTTGCTAGCTATCTAATTCTACCTATTGCTCTGTCACACTTGAGATGTAATATGTAAGTATTTCCTAATTCATGAACGGATGACACGAACCCGCCGTCTATGTAATATTCCGTTAAGGCAACGTACATGTAATGTAGTATGAAGACTATTACAAGGCCCCTAAGAGTATATTACATGCAATTGAGATATCTTAAGAGGGATCAACCATATAAGGGGTAAGGTAGTATGAAGACTGTTACCCATGATATCCTTTCTACACACTTACGTTTCCTTAGATAATGTCAACAACGATACAGACAAAAGTTGGTTTTCTAAAGCCTAACGCGCACATTCATCAACAAGAAGCAATAGGAAACAAGAGATATAAACTATAATCAATTCTACTCATTGAATCTGTCACAAACAACAAGATATAATCAATCAATGACAAGGTTCATGCATACCTAAATAAATACTAGATGAATTAGCCAAGCATACTTGGATAAGAATCGACAATAAGAATTGAAGACATAATTAAGATATAATCAAGGATCTAAACCATTACGAGATGTTTATGAATGGAATAAGGCCTTCTAAGTAGCTGGAAAAACACCTACCCAAACCCTTAAGTCGTCCCTAGGGTTTGGGGCTTGATAAAAATGAAGTTATGAGGCTATATTTATAGGAAAACCCTAAGTCGGTTTGTCACAATGGTGTCGCCAGAATCGCGACACAGTCACCAGAGTCACGACACTGTCACAAATAACATGTGACACCGTCGTGTGTAACATATGACACCTTTGTGTGAAAGTCACGACACCATCGCCAGACACTGTTTAGGCTATTTTCTTATAGATTTGGTGTAGAGTTGTAATCTTGTCCGTTTCTTCTCCAAATGAGCCCAAGTCATGTGTATTTCCTCCAAATGCCTTCCAAATGCTAAATACCTGAAAAGGAATGATTAAGTACCTATTTTGGGCATAAATGCATGATTTAGGGGGTTAAATAACCCTAAAAAAGTGTATAAAATAAAACCTCATCAAATACCTCTACACTTGGGATTTGCTTGTCCTCAAGCAAATAGGCTTTTCTACCTAGAAAATAACAATATGAGGGTCAATTTTACCTACTCTTTAAAAGTATTTTACAAAACAACCTTCTAGACCTCGTAATTAAAAGCACGGAAAGTATATACTAGCACCTCACATAAGTGTTTGGGATTCTCTCTTTCACTCGGTTGTATAATGAATTATAACATAATCGGAGAAACAGAAAATCAACACTCATTACCTGTCATGGCATATAAATTACCATAGGCTTGGTAAAGGATCAAACCTCCACTGCTAGGTGCAAGCATTATTCATTACTATCTAAGAGGTCTCTTAAAGGGTTGTGGGGTGTAGGTGTAAGATAACATATAATGGAAATGAAAACGGATGGGATACATTTAGGTGGCTTTTGGTGAATTTGGAGTGGAAGGGTTAGCTAATTATTTACACGAATACACGCTGGTTTGGTTGCTATGCCAAGACTCGGACGAAGATCTACAAACTCTACATCAATCTCTTTCTTTTTCTTTTCTATTTTCTATTTTTTTAATAACAATAATACATCATAACATGGGGTTTACAACAGGTACCCCTACACTTGAGCTTTTACATGCTCGATATGTACAATCTAACTAATGACTCGATTTGAGGTGGATCAAAATAACATGGAGATCATATGAGAACAGCATCTGGGGGTATTGATTAACTTGATCTTCCCTATTCTTCCGCAAAATTAAGGCTACCATGAATCTTTATCGTCCAAAACTGTATTTACAAGGATAAAGACTTAGCAACTGTGTACTCAAATATTAACTGAGTTAAACACAGAATTACTGTACTAAAAAGTGAAGTACGCATACAAGGTAGGCTAAGGCGATTTGGGTGTAACGATTGGTTTAAGGGTGACAATGCTCTTCATTAATAATCTGGAATCCACCAGAAAATTACGAGAACCGTGAAAAAGGATAGGCTCGGAGGGTTGTGCTAGGGGTATCCTGCACTAAAAATGAGTGCATGGCAAGGGTGTGGGATAGTTATATGATCGGTGTGACCATCATAACAATTACAGGTTTAAAACATGGGTTAATTCTAATGCCTCATATCAAGCAAATCCTAATACTTGCGGTCTCGGGATGCATAACAAAAACAAGTTCTAGAATTTAATATACTACCGGTACACTCATATAATTTAATACCGCTCTCAATGCTCCAGAAAAGGCGACAAAGACCACACGTACACATTCGTAATGACGGAATAGATACATATGACTGCTCACTCCTTAACTCAAGAAAGCTAAAGGTATAAACTATCTTGGGTATCAATAATAGATACCCGAATTCCTATAGATCTAAAGGTGAATCTCACATTTTTAGGGCGGAATTCTGAGGGTTTTTGTGCTAGTCATATAAATTCCTATCCATGAGACACTATTAATACTCGGTTTTCGTCGGTATGTGTCATAAAAAAATTTAAATTTTGGTTAAAATCACCTCTTATGCTATGTTTCGATATATTACTCATCATTTTAAGGACAAAGCAAATGTAAAATGAAAGAATAGTTTCTAAGGATTATTTTTCCTCTATAGTTAAGTTGAACATTGTCCCCACTGTTCTATAAAGGTACCCGTAAAAACGAATAAAGGGAAAAGAAAACAAGTAAAAGAAACTAGTACTCCCCTGGTTTGATCAATAATGGAGAAGAAACATGCGATAACTGGTTAAATCGTCCTCCAAGAATCTTCATTTGAAACTTCCTATGAATTTCCAAGCTTCTTCTTATCAAATATAACCTGTAAATCAAAGACAAAGACAACTACACCAAGCGTAAAATCCAAGGGTGAATGATAAATACAACCTCATTAACTAAGTTTAGACTCTATGAAAGCAATAAAGATAGGATGAGAGTAATGTCAAAACCATAGGTTTTTTTAGATTTACAAAAGAATTGCATATTTTAGATGTTACACAAGTTATATGTTAGGAATACGAAATTCCTAAGAAAGTGTCGGTCGCTTCCATAGATAACTGTCGTTAGCTCGTTAAGTACTTTTTAGAAACTTACATAGTTAGTTAGCTAAAGGCCCATGGATAAACCCATGCAAGCCCAAGCCCACCATCTATTATAAGTATATAAACACCTCTCCATGCCTTGGAGAGGTGGTTGGTTGCTCATTTTTACACACATTAATATATGTTTACTTTCTCTCTCTAAGTGTTCATCCAACCCTCTCTCTCACTTAAAAAATATATTTCCCTCTCATCTAGTATGTTGTTTGATTAGTCTTCAATTGGTATCAAGAGCCATGGAGTGGTGTGTTTAGATATTGTGTTTGTTAAAAAAAATTCGTGTAAGTTTTCCTTTATTACCATTCGAATTTTTTATTTTTTCTTGTTTTTCTAAGCTTAGATTCACACTAAAAGATCATCTACATAGGTAGCTTTGATCTAATATCCTTGGATATAGGTGTGTGCTTAGATTCATAGAAAAATTTCTTATTTTGTGTCATTTGGGTTCATTAGCTTTATAAAGGTCCAAATCTTGATTTTAATTTTTTCGGCTTAAAAACCTTAAAGTTTTTATTTTTCTTATCCCTATAGGCTTAGTAACTCTTTTGGTACAAAATTTTTGAAAAACAATCATCAAAAACATGTCTTTTTGAGTTTTGAAAAAGTGGGTTTCGTGAGACCAATCTAGTTGTTTTTCAAGTGTTAACCGAACTAGTTTACTCTAGTGACAACTGATCTAGTTGTTTTTCAAGTGAAGACTGAACTAGTTATTTTACAGTTGGAACCAAACTAATTATTCACAGTGAAGACCGATATAGTTATTTCATAGTTTGAACCGATCTAGTTGTTTCATAGTTTGAACCGATCTAGTTGTTTCACAGTTTGCACCGATCTAGTTGTTTCACAGTTTGAACCGATCTAGTTGTTTTACAGTGAAGACCGATCTAGTTATTTCACAGTTAGAACCGAGCTAGTTATTCACAGTTGGAACCGAACTAGTTGTTCTTAGTGAAGACCGAACTAGTTATTTCTCAAAGACCATCGAACTAGTCAAGTTTAATTGAAACCAAAATACTCAAATATCTAAATTATACGGTTTATCTCTTTGACTTATAAAATCCTGTGAAACATTAATTTGTTTTCCCGGTTTTGTCAAGAATTGTAAAATCCCGTGTAGTTTCAAGAATTCAAATACTTAAAAGACACCTTAATCAAACACAATTTCTTTCTACCATCGTTCGATCCGACAATAATCTTTTAACATACAAATTTCTCAATGACGACTCTTGCTGACAAAGCAATTCTTTCGGGTGTTGACAATCGTCTACCCATGTTGGAAAAAGATACGTATGATTCTTGGAAAAGCATAATGGAGCTATATATGATGAATAGACAACATGGAAGAATTATTCTTGAATCCGTTGAAAATGGTCCACTCATCTGGCCTTCAATTAAAGAAAATAGAGTGACAAGACCAAAGAAATATTCTGAGTTATCTGCTACGGAAGCAATTCAAACTGATTGTGATATCAAGGTAATAAATATCATTCTACAAGGACTACCATCTGAGGTCTATGCATTGGTTAGCAATCATAAAGTCGCCAAGGAACTTTGGGCAAGAATTCAACTTCTCATGCAAGGAACTTCATTGACGAAACAGGAAAGAGAGTGTAAGCTTTATGATGAATTCGATAAGTTTCCTTATAAGAAGGGGGAAACACTACGTGAGTTCTACTTGAGATTTTCATTGCTACTTAATGACATGAACATCTACAATATGAAACTGGAACAATTTCAAGTGAACACCAAGTTTTTGAACACTCTTCCTCCTGAGTGGAGCAAATTTGTGACAGATGTTAAACTGGTTCGGGATTTTCATACAACTAACGTTGATCAGCTTCATGCTTACTTGGGACAACATGAATTTCATGCAAATGAGGTTCATTTAATGCATGAACGCAACTCATATCCGCTTGCTTTAGTTGCAACCCATTAGATGACCTAGTCTCCTTATCAAACTCATCAAAATTCTTACCAAAACACTCAATTTCAACCACAAGTTTCACCATATCAGTCTCTACAGAATGGATCACCTTATCAGTCTCAACAATACTTAACTCATCAATCATCAACACCTCTTTCAATCACTTTACCATTTAATGATTATCAATCATCAGTTCACCATAACGTTTATTCTCCATCATCATCCATCCCTTAATAGGAATATGCTCCCACAGTTAACCAACAACCTGAATTTTCCTAACCAGACTCGGGTCTATTTGTTCTAGTGTTCCAGAAAGGTGATGATCCTATTGATGCCATCAATCACATGATGTCTTTCTTGACTGCTATTGTCACTTCCCGCTACCCCATTACCAATAATCAGCTAAGGAATTCGTCAAACCCTAGGCAACAAGCTACCATTAATAATGGAAAAGTAGCCTTACAACCAATTTAGGGGAGACAAACGTCTTTAGCTGCGGGTACTGCAAGGACATACACTCCAGGAGCAAGTGGAAGCAATTCTGGGAAACAAAAGAATGTTATTTGTTACAACTGCAAAGGGGAAGGCCACATGTCCAAACAGTGCACTAAAGCTAAGAGGAAACGAGATGATTCATAGTTTAAGGATAAAGTGTTGTTGGTACAAGCTTAAGCAAGTGGTCAAATTCTACATGAGGAGGAACTTGCATTTTTGGTAGATCCAGGAATTCCAGAAGGTCAAGCCACACAGACTGTTATTACTCACAATGCTGCTTATCAAGCTGATGATTTGGATGCATGTGACTCTCATTGTGATGAACTTAACACTACCAAAGTTTCTCTTATGGCGAATTTATCTCATTATGGTTCAGATGCTCTTGCTGAGGTACACAATCATGATAATATGAATAATAATATGATTAATCAAGCTGTGCAGGCAATGCCGTCTTCTAAACAGTCGAATGTTGTGAACCACTCAGAGACTGAAATAACCAGTGATGTCAATATCATTCCTTATTCTCAATATGTGATTGAATCACAACAAGCAGCTATTCAGAATTCTAACTCCTAAATAACGTTAAATATAAACTAATTGTTTTATAATGTACCGAACGATGATTAATAACGATAATGTTGCCCGGTTTTTAAATAAAATTGAGTTTATAATATTAATAATATATTTTTTTAAGTTTGCAAAAATGGCAATATATACCCTTGGTTTATAAACATTTACAAGTTTAGTCCTTTATATATAAAGTATATCTAATTTAAACCTTTAACTTTAGAACTTGGCAAGATAGGTCCTTATAGTTATAACTTTGGAATAATGACATTTTCATCCCCTTTAGTTATAAATTTAAGAAAGTTCTGATATATATCCCTTGCATGGAAATAATTTACGAATCAGGTCCAAAAAGCCATGCAAGCATATTTTAGGGTTCCAAATGATATTTGCAGGTTATAGCTTATTAGAATAAGCTAAAATAAGAGTTCATATATGATCTTAAGAGTATTATATGATCTTAACGTAACAAACGTTTAGAAAAAGGATTCGTTAGCTAGAAAATCAAAACACGTCATTTTTAGGGTTTTAATAAAAAACGCATGGGTTTGAGGATTCAAGGCTTCAAACAAGAGTTCATATATGATCTTAAGATTATTATGAACATTCTAATACATATTATATGCTTATTGAACAAGATTTTGAGCTTACTTGAGCTAAAATGGGTCGAAATGGGGTTTTTGGGTTTGTACGCCTAGTAATGACTTCAAGGGTTCTTTTCTCTTGATTCTTGGCTTCTATTCTGAGCTTCGGGACTTCACTTGATCCTTATTGGTTTGAGTGGTGATAAGTTTTTGAGGTGTGATTTGAATGATAGGGGTGTTCGGCTATTTATAGGGCTCGAATGGCTTAGTGACCAAGTTTTTGATGTTTGATTAGTGTCAAAGCTATCTTAGGTGATTCATAGGAGTTAGTATGATGAGTATTGAGGCCTAGGATAGTAGCTAAGAGAGGTGGAAGGGTATATGAGGGTCACGACTACAAAGGAGGTAACAAGGAGGTGGTTTTTCAACTTGGTGGCTAAGGGAGGTGATATAGGTGCTTGTAAGCTGCTTGGTGATGTCATGGTGATGCTTGAGAGGTGGTAGGATGCTAGCTTAGTTTAAAAATGGGTC
>BQNB010141056.1:0-5000 GCA_026074375.1 Tanacetum coccineum
ACTCACAGTCAAAAAATAAGTGATTATGTGTCTCCTCTTGTTTTTTACATAAAGTGCATACCATCATATCATAGGATCCCTATCTTTTGATTCTGTCATAAGTCATCAGCTTCCCATTAATTGCTAGCCATAAGACAAAGGAGTGCTTTGGTATATTCTAAGAAAACCAAACAAGATTCCTCCATCTCACTTTAGGCCATTGAGTACACATATCATAATATGCTTGTTTTGTAGAGAAATTAAAAGTTTTGCTATCAATAGACTTCCACACTATTTTGTCAACTGCATTGTCATCCAATTGAGGAACATCAATACAAGTTATTTGAGGAAACATTTCAGTCCAATACTCTGGTCAACTCCATCTGTTATGAACTCCACTTTTTATTGTTTGAAGACATCCCTCTAACACTAGCATCATAAAGATTTCTGTATGTAATAATGTTGCACAGAGGCCCAGTAGTAGATCAATTATCAAACCACATTGAGATATTGTTTCCATTACCAATCTGATACACTATATTATCCCTTATAAGACTTCTTAAATTCAATAATTTTTTCCACCCCCAACTGTCATTATTCTCACATTGAATTTTCCAAAAGTTCTTATTCTTTATCTTCATAATATTGATCCACTTAATCCATAGAGAATCATTCTTAGAAGCTATATTCCAGATATGCTTGACAAGTAAAGCTTTGTTCCAAACATCCAGAACTTTCAAACCCAGCCCACCTCTATCTTTTGGTCTGCAAATAACCTTTCAAGCTACTTTTTCCTTTCCTTTAGTCATCTCCCCATTACACCAAAGAAACCCTTTAAGCAACTTATTGATTTCCTTTTTGACAGTTTTGGGAAGAAGAAAAACAGTAACCCAATACACATGGATAGACTTAAGAATGGAAGCAATAAGTAAAAGTCTTCCAGCATAAGATAAACATTTGTTCTTCTAGTTGTTAACTCTGACTTTAATCTTATCAATTAATACCTTGCAGTCTTTAACTCCCAATCTTTTGGTGATTAAAGGAACTCCAAGATATCTCATAGGAAGCTTACCTTTAACAAAAGGCATAATATCCAAAATTTTCTGCTGGGCTTCTTCATTCATACTACCAAATAAAACAGTGCTCTTTTGGATGTTTGGGATAAGACCAGAGCATCTACTAAATTCCTCCATTGTATCTTTAATAACCTTGATAGATGAAGTATCTCCATGACAGAAAACAATTAGATCATCAGCAAAACACACATGGGTAATCTTCAATTGTCTACACCCAAAATGATAGTGAAAATTCCTTTATTTGCTGATATTTTTTTTCATCATGAGAGTGAAAACCTTCATCACAATAGTAAAGAGATATGGAGAGATTGGGTCACCTTGCCTCAAACCCCTACCACCTTTAAAGAATCTATGACTTTCACCATTCACACTGATAGAGAAGGATGATGTAGTGACACATTTCATTATCCAATTCACTATTTTAGGATGAAAGCCAAACTGAACTAGGACAACCTCCAAAAATTCCCAATTAACAGTATCATAGGCTTTTTGAATATCTACCTAAAAAGCTACTCTTTTTGGCCCACCTTTTTTGTCATATCCTTTAAGAAGTTCCTGAGTTAAAAGAATACTATCTTGAATATGCTCAATCATATATCGTTAATTACATGCTAATCATCCTCTATATGTATGCTAATCATATAGCATTATTGAACTCATATAATGGTTGAAGATATGTAACGTGTCACGTTTGGTGAACTCGTCGTATTCATAACCTTGTTTTCGCAAGACCTCATTTTTTCTATAGCCCAGCAAGCCAGTAACCAAGTCACCATGACTAAAAACAAGCAGTGATGCAAGTTCACGTTATTAAAGTAAGTAACGATTATGTTTTTCTATTACAACTTAAAAATGTATAAAACCAACAAGTTTACGTTATTAAAGTAAGTAATGATTATGTTTTTCTATTACAACTTCAAAATGTATAAAACCAACAACAGTCAAACACAATCTTCCTCTGACAAACAAAAAAACATCTTACAATGATTCTTCAGATAAACCCAACAAACTTAACAACTTTGAACCTCATTTCGACTTCCTTAAACCCTAAACCCCATAAACCCCATAACCACCCTAACAACCACCTTCCCGCCAAATTACCCACTTTTCAAACCCCCCTTCAAAAACCCATCAAAACCCACACACCAAAACCCATTACAACCACCACCCTATTCGATATCTTACGCCTACTCGACACGCTCCATTTTCCCGTACCCGATGCCGTCTACATTTCACTTATAAAAGAATGCACCCAATTTCAGTATTCTAATGAATCAGTTTTAGTACATACCCATATGACAAAAACGCGTAAAAAGCGTCTGTCGTTGAGTTTGGTTAATAGGGTTTTGGTAATGCACGTAAAGTGTTTGATGAAATGTCTAAAAGGGATTTTAATTCGTGGGCGATTATGATCGCGGGTTATGCTGATAATGGCGAGTATAAAGAAGTGATTAGGCTGTTTGTAAATGATAAGTTTCGGTATATAATGTATAGTTGTGGGAGTTTTCCGGTTAGTTGGATTATGGTGTGTGTGCTTAAGGCGTGTGGAGAGACGATGAATGTGGAACTTAGGGAGCAGGTTCATGGGTGGTTAATGAAGTCGGGGTATTCGGATGATTTGTTTGTAGGGAGTTCGTTGATTAGTTTTTATGGGAAGGTTGGGTGTTTTGATGATGGGGATATGGTTTTTGATCATATTGGTTCCAGGAGAAATGTTGTGGTGTGGCGGCTAGGATTATTAATAATTGTAAGGAGGAACGGTTTCGTGAGGTTTTTGAGGTTTTTAATGAGATGGGGAAAGAGGGTGTTAGGAAAAATAGCTTTACGTTATCTAGTGTGCTTAGTGCTTGTTCTAAGATTCCTGATGATGGAAACTGTGGTGAACAGGTTCATGCTAATGCGATTAAGTTAGGATTGGCGTCCAAGAGTTATGTGCAGTGTGGGTTGGTTAATATGTATGGGAAGTTCAGGTTGATGAATGATGCAAAAAGGGTTTTTGATATGAATGAAAGTAGGAGGAATCGCGCGTGTTGGAATGCTATGTTAACTAGTTTGGTACAAAACGGGTGCCTTGTTGAAGCTATTAAGTTCCTTTATCAGATGAGGGCGGCTCGTGTGCAGCCTCAGGAATTGTGGCTGAATAAGTTACGGTCGTTGTGCGGGAGTGAAGTTATAGAAATCAAATAGTCGGTGAGATGGTTAGGCTCATTGCTTTGTTGTGACTTGTGAACCACACTTTCGTATTCGAAGTATCAATACCTATATCTGTAAACTGGAATGGCAGAAAGGTCAACTATCTCAACTCCAGTGTGTTTAAATTTGTGTATATACGTTGTCTTCATGCCAAAACATAGATATAATCAAGTTGCATGTAAATTTATGACTCTAAATCATTTGTATGCTTGAAGAGCAAGAATAAACAGGCTCGCTTTTCCACCATACCACGATGCACCTGTTGGAATGTGGTAGTTGGATTAGCCGTGTACGACTAGAAGTGTGTGAGCCTATTGGGGGCACACACGCTAAAATCATAGAGCACGTTTAAACTTCACGAAAAGTTTCTAAGTAAACCAATTTGGACAATAAGTGACCAAGATAAAGTTTCATGTATACACTTTAATGGTGGCCAGTTTTAGAAGCCCTTAAAAGGATCTTAGGAAGTGTCTTGGTTCATTGTATCAAGGTGATAAGAAGGAGAAAACTAGTGATAAGGTTTTAAGTGGTATGATATGAGGCAGTTAATACGAGCAGAGATATCGGCGGATCTCAGTCGAGATCTCGGATCTCGGCCTATGAAAATAAATCTCGGAATCAAAATCTCTGGATTCAAAATCTCATCGGCCAACGTATTCTCGGCTCGATATAGCACGAGGAATTGGCGAGATTTTGATCTCGGCGAGATTTTGATCTTTATAATCTCGTTTTTTGTTGACTTTTTTTCCAGCCCACTTCTTTTATGGTTTATATATATATATATATATATATACTATATTATATATATAATATATATTTTATTATATTATATTTCTTATTATATTTATTATATATATATATAATATATATTAATATTCTAAATAATAAAGAAACCGAGTTTCACGAGATCTCAACGCGGATAACCGTTATTTCAAATCTCGGTCATTGAAAACGATATTCGAAATCATCCGAACCGAGATAACTGCATAAGGGTATGTTTAAGATTTTAAACTCTTGGTTTTAGCCTTATCATGTGTTAGGGTTTAAAGGCTATTTAAAGCCTTCTCCCTTGAGCATTCCAGGTGTGGGATAGATCATAACACACTCTCAAAACCTGTTTTCTTTTCCTTAACATATAAACAGCCGAAATCAAAAGCAAATCAAAACAGTTTTGATTTTCGGTTCACTCATAACCCCTATTCTATTTAGGTTCAACTCTGTCTTAGAAGTCATACCATTTGTGATGCGATCCTAGGTTATTTTTAAAGGTTTATAACATTAGTTTCAATGGGTGTTTTAGTTCTTGGAGAATTCGTTTCCTTGTATCTGTTTTCGGTCAAATAGACTCTGGTATTAAACCACTATTTCTACCATAGTGAGATTTTCGATCTGGCTTTAGGGCTTGGATTTGGTATTTATTACAGGTGGTATGGTATTAGTATACTATCTGTGTATTGGGTACAGTGGAGTTGCGGACTTGGCATACAAGGCATTGCTTGTTTACGTGGGTTTGTGTGAGTTCTGGGTTAGAGGTGGACAAACTTTGTCATCTTGTTTAGGACTAGCATCCGGGCGTGCTTGTTTACGTGTTTGTGTGAGCACTCGTAGAGGTGACAATTTAGTCACTAGTTTCTCATTCTTGGTATCATTATTTGCTGGTGTCTACGAGGGTATGTTTCCTATTTAATTTACATGTCCCTTATTGTGTTTTACATGTGTGTTAATTATTATACTAGACTAGATCTATCCGCT
>BQNB010141056.1:10000-14524 GCA_026074375.1 Tanacetum coccineum
TACCCACACTGAGAACAAACGTCCTTGTTTTAAGATGCTGAAAATTCTCTAGTGAATAGGCTTATAAATCAGAAGCATAGTGAGAGTATCTGAAGATTTATTGAATTATTTAGAAGGAAGATACGCATCACTTTATAGACACTAGCTTAAATCTTGAAGAGGATGATCTAGAAAATGGATGAACCTCAAAGTGATATTCATTACCATTAGTAGGTCTCAAGTACAGACTTCCCATCTAGAAGTTATGTGTTTATACATCGATGCTGAGGAACATGAGTTAGGGGATCTCGGTGAACCCGCTAACTATAAAGCTGCATTGTTAGACCCTGAGTCTGATAAATGGCTTAATGCTATGAATGGGCAAATGCAATCCATGAAAGACAAGAAGTTTGGATCTTGGTTGAACTTCCTCCTAATGGCAAAACCGTTGGTAACAAGTAGCTCTTTAAGAAAAAGACCAACATGGATGGAGCTGTACACACCTATAAAGCTCGTCTTGTGGCGAAGGGCTATACTAAACCCCAGGGATTGATTATGAGGAACCTGATCACCTGTTGAGAAATTAGAGCTTTAAGGATTCTTATAGCCATAGCTTGCGTACTTTGACTATGAGATTTGGCAATATGGTTATCAAAAATGCCTTCCTCAATGGATATCTAATAAAGTGGTTTACAGGGAGCAACCTGAAGGTTTTGTAATCCAAAATATCCAAAGCCGAGTATGCAAGCTGAAACTTTCCCATTTATGGGATTATGCAAGCATCAAGGGAAATGGGATTAAGCGTTTTGTGATGAAATTAAGAAATTTGGTTTCAGTTAAAAATGTTGATGTAGCCATGTGTATATCTTAAAATTAGTGGGAGTATTGTTACTTTTCTAATATTGTAGGTCGACGAATATTGATCATGGGAGAACAGCATTACCCAATGTTACAAGTGTAAATCCTACGTGGAGATGTTCGCTATGAAAGATTTAGGTGAAGCTGCATATATTCTTGGAATCAAGATTTACAGAGACAGATCACGACGGTTGATTGGCTTATGTCAAAGTGCTTATATCAAAAAAATCTTAAAGTGTTTTCACATGGAGAATTCCAAACGTGGAAGTATCCCATGCAAGATAAGCTTAGATGAGTGTAATCAAAGGTACCTTACACCTACTGAATTGAAGCGCATGCAAAAATGTTCCATATGCTTGGCTGTGGTTTATTATGTATGTTGTGTGATGTTCTCGCCCTGATGATTGCGTATTCGCTCAGAAACATATAGCGATTCCCAATGATCCAGGTGATCTTAACTGGACTACTATTACAGAACATTCTGAAGAATCTCTGGGAATTACTAAGGAAATTTTCTAGTTTACGGAGGGATTTAATACTGTGAGCTAGGGTTTCTTGCTACATTGATGCTGTTATATGACCGGTTGCTGTTTCTCAAGTCTCAGTATGGATATGTGTTCGTTTGAATGGGAGGTGCTGTTGACTGGAAGAGTGTACAAGAAAAAGTATTTTTGCTACTTCATTTGCAGAAGCTGAGTATATTGCTGCCTTTGATGCTTCTAAGGAAGCCGTTTGGGTTAGAAAATTCATTTTTGGGCTTGGTGTTGTTCCCACAATTGAAGAACCCATAAATATGTATTGTGATAATACTGGAGCAATCACTATAGCTAATGAATCTGGAATCACTAAAGGTGCTAGACATTTTCCGATGCAAAGTTTTACACTACCTTCGCGAGTTTTTGAATTTGGTGGTATAAAGTTAGAAAAGTTCAAACAGATGGAAAAACTTAGTAATCCATTTTACAAAAGTGTTAGGCTTTTTCCTAAGCATTCAGAACGTTACTAGGAATACTTGGAATGCTTACAGCTAGTAGTTTCTGTTAAATCTGTGTTTATTAGTCATTTGGATAATGGGATTGTAGACAAATTTTATTATTGATGATTAAAGATACGAGGTATTTGTTATCATTCACTAAACAATGTTTGTTCTATATTTTGCATATTTTATCCCCCACATGAAATGATTTATCATTCTAAATATGTCCATTGTCGGTTAACAATATGGGAGTATTGTTACATAAGGCAAATGTGAGTGTTGGTTATATTCTTTGAATATATGGATGGTTCCCGCCAAACTCATATGTTATTCACAAGGGATGCGTATTGGATACCCCAACCATCGAATGTTTACTTTATGGATCCGTTGTCATAAGTAAAATTTGAAAATGGTTAGTTAAGTCATCCTTAGACTTGAGAATACAAACAAGTTCTGGTATGTGTGGATATCACTTTTTTAATTCTATGTCAAACGTTGTCCTGAAAATGGTAGTTATAAAGACTATTATTGGAAGTGATGTGAAGCAGCATTCACAACACTTGTATTCAACAAAGAATTTGTTCCTCCACTTGATATGTGCAGAATAATAACTTGGCGCCTATCCAGAAATTAATCAAGATTATTTGTATTGGCCGGGGAAACCCAAAGGGTAATGCAAGACGATTCTTGATTACATTTGGTATATCTGAATTGAATTCAATAACGAGAATCTAAATGGTTAACTATATGGAATGAGTTAGGATCCCTATCCATGGTTTTACGGTATTTGAACAAAGGGATGATTATAGCAAGACAAAAATAACCCTGCTTTTGCTGAGAATGTTTTGAAACTGATCTCAGACACTTTGGTTTTAATAATGCAATGTGGGGTTGCTTGACATTTTCCGTGTTAGTGTATGGGCTATTGCTCTCCAACTCCCAAGTGTGAGCTCTGTAGGTTATGTTAGTTGGTTACGCAATGCACATAGTAGGTTGTGAGCCTTTGGGGGCAAACACGATAAAACATTTAGAGTACGTTATTACTTAATCGTTTCGTTTCAAATGTAAACCCAATTTGGACAATAAGTGACCAAGACAAAGTTTCATGTATACACTTTAGAGTAACCGGTTTTAGAAGCCCTTAGAAGGATCTTGGAAAGTGTCTTGGTTCATTGTATCAAGGTGATAAGAAGGAGAAAACTAGTGATAAGGTTTTAAGTGGTATGATAAGGATTAAACTCTTGGTTTTAGCCTTATCATGTGTTAGGGTTTAAAGGCTATTTAAAGCCTTTTCCCTTGAGCATTCCAGGCGTTGGATAGATCATAACACACTCTCAAAACCTGTTTTCTTTTCCTTAACATATAAACAGCCGAAATCAAAAGCAAATCAAAACAGTTTTGATTTTCAGTTCCACCTCATAACCCCTATTCTATTTCGGTTCACTCTTTTAGAGTCATACCATTTGTGATTCGATCCTAGGTTATTTTCGGATGTTATAAGACATTGTTTTATAGGTTTTCAAGGAGTGACAACCCTTAGATTCGATTGGGGTTTTTGTTCTTAGAGAATTCGATTCCATTTACCTTATTTCGGTTCAAACCGAATTCGGTAATGCGATTAAGTTAGGATTGGCGTCCAAGAGTTATGTGCAGTGTGGGTTGGTTAATATGTATGGGAAGTTCGGGTTGATGAATGATGCAAAAAGGGTTTTTGATATGAATGAAAGTATGAGGAATCGCGCGTGTTGGAATGTTATGTTAACTAGTTTGGTACAAAACGGGTGCCTTGTTGAAGCTATTAAGTTCCTTTATCAGATGAGGGCGGCTGGTGTGCAGCCTCAGGAATTATGGCTGAATAAGTTACGGTCGTTGTGCGGGAGTGAAGTTATAGAAATCAAATAGCCGGTGAGATGGTTAGGCTCATTGCTTTGTTGTGACTTATGAACCACCCTTTCGCATTCGAAGTATCAATCCCTATTTCTGTAAACTGGAATGGTAGAAATGTCAACTATCTCAACTCCAGTGTGTTTAAATTTTTGTATATACGTTGTCTTCATGCCAAAACATAGATATAATCAAGTTGTATGTAAATTTAAGACTCTAAATCATTTGTATACCTAAAGAGCAAGAACAAAAAGGCTTGGTTTTCCATCATACCACGATGTACCTGTTGGAATGTGGTAGTTGGATTAGCCGTGTGCGACTAGAAGTGTGTGAGCCTATTGGGGGCACACACGTTAAACGCATAGAGCATGTTTAAACTTCACGAAAAGTTTCTAAGTAAACCAATTTGGACAATAAGTGACCAAGATAAAGTTTCATGTATACACTTTAGAGTGGCCAGATTTAGAAGCCCTTAAAAGGATCTTAGGAAGTGTCTTGGTTCATTGTATTAAGGTAATAAGAAGGAGAAAACTAGTGATAAGGTTTTAAGTGGTATGATAAGGATTAAACTCTTGGTTTTAGCCTTATCATGTGTTAGGGTTTAAAGGCTATCTAAAGCCTTCTCCCTTGAGCATTCCAGGCATGGGATAGAACATACCACACTCTCAAAACCTGTTTTCTTTTCCTTAACATATAAACAGCCGAAATCAAAAGCAAATCAAAACAGTTTTGATTTTTGGTTCCACCTCATAACCCCTATTCTATTTCGGTTCACTCTTTTAGAGTCATACCATTTGTGATTCGATCCCAGGTTATTTTCGGAGGTT
>BQNB010141057.1:0-17321 GCA_026074375.1 Tanacetum coccineum
CTATACCCTAAACCCTAAACCCTAAACCCTAAACTATAAACCCGAAACCCTAAACCTTAAACCCTAAACACTAAACACTAAACCCTAAACACTAAACCCTAAACCTTAAACCTGAGGTGGATTGTTTCTTTGTTCGAATGAAACTCTTCTATGTCGCCGATGCAGTCGTCGATTCAAAGTACGTTCATGTTTAGGTAATGGTTCGACAAGTTCAGAGTTGGAAGCACGTGTATGCATCCAAAGGAGAATTTGTTTGGGTTAGTTTGCCAGAAAACTATACGGCGATTTTTGAAAAGAGGGAATGTTAAAAATTATTTTTAAAGGTTTGATTACAAAACAGCTTGGAAATCCCCGGCAGCCGCGCCAAAAACTTTTGATGTGTTTCGAAAGCTTTAAAGTTATAAGACTGAAATTACTGGTTATTAGAAGGAAACACACGGGTCAAAGTATAACCCACATGTGTAGTATAATCTTTTAGGTAAGATCAGGTCGTCCACAGGGATTTGCGTAGTGATCGAATAATTAGAATAAAAATAAACTTTAACAGAGATGAAATAAACTGAACTGAATTCAATAGCGATAAGGATGACTACTCGGATAATTTCATATAATTTATAATCAATGGCGATAGTTACAATCTTGGACTGAGGACTTTAATTTACAAAAAGTATTTTCTCGTCAAAAAATGTTTTCACAAATTAACTTGTTTAACTTAAGACTTATATTTCGTTAACTCGATTAAATGTGTCACTCAAATAATCCAGTTACTAGTGCATTAAATCTATTTTGTTTATCAAATAACGTAAGTGGATTTCTTGTCACAGACGATAAAGATCATAGACAAATCTTTAAAACTATATAGATCACAACGGGTCTTTCAACCTATACCGGTGTGAGTATATAATCAAAGTTGATAAGATAAGATACGATACGATTATAACATAAGCTTAAGATTAACAAGATCGTAATTAAACCGAACGCTTATTCATTATATTATTTTCACCGAGTAGTCATGAGACATTTAGCCTTTCATGGCTATGAAGTTCATAACAAGATTAAATTGATAAACAAGAAACATATTATATCCGGGTAAGAATATGAATCAAAATTCTACCCGTAACAAGTATAGAATTGAAGTACAACCTTTTATTCTTATAAATCTATGATATTCTTCTTCGTTCTTCGTCGTTTGATCTTCAATCTTCAAAATATCATGGTGTTTATAAAGGGGCTAAGAGGAATGAAGCGAGGATATGATGATATTAAGTTGTAGATGATTTAAGGGATGAATGAAATGTGTGTGAGATTTGGCTCTATTTATAGGCTGATTTTGGGGTATGTGCGGCGCACAACATAAAATGTGCGGCGCACTTAGGGTGTTAATGCGAGGGATATTTAATGATTTCATAGGAAGTGCGGCGCACAACATAATTTGTTCGGTGTACTTGGTGATTAAATGCGTTTACATTTAATAGACTTTAATTTCTTGAGTTCGCTTGGAAGTGTGGCGCACTTACGGCAAGTGCGGCACAGTTATGCCTTTTCAGCCTTGATTCTTTTTCTTTTCTTTTATCTTGATTTCTAATGATCGAAAACACTTGAACTTTATTTCTTTTGAGCTCGGGATGACTTTAAGTGAACATGCACATATTTTATGCTATTAAGTATCGAAAGTTCATGACAAATGATATAATATATATAAATAATGCCGCTAAAAACATGAATAATTTAGGCGTTATCACAGCCCACCTTTTTGATAAACATCGGTCCCCACTACTAAACCTTCCATACCACTTGATCCAATCCTATGATTGACCAACCCGTCATCCATACCCTTTCTATCTTAAGAACGACAACTTGTGGACATTGCCAAAGCACTAAAACCCTCATCCATGAGGTTCGAGATGAAATGCGTTTCATGTTCCTCTCATTCAATTCCTATCCCGTTTGACCAAGAGGTGTGATAAAAGGCCAGACAAATGGACACGTGGATGCAATTGCCAATAGGCGCAATTAACTCGAAATTGGTTATATTTTGCCGGCGCATATGCAGTCAATTGGGAATATGAAGACAAAATAATTCAGACGTTTGCACATAAACAAAGACAGGGGTATAAACGTTGATTTGCAAACTCAAAGAATCGTGTGTGTATACCCCAACCTTCCCCTCTGGACATTAGTTATGCCATAGAACTTATCAACGGAAGAATTTCAGAAACAAATGTTGTTCTTAGAGGTTGCACGTTAAGATTTTTAGGTCATTCGTTTAACATAGATCTAATGCCCGTAGAACTTGGTAGTTTTGACGTCATCATCGGTATGGATTCTTTGGAGAAATACCATGCATTGATCATTTGTGATGAGAAAGTCGTCCGTATACCTTATGGAGAAGAAGTGTTGATAATCCGAGGTGATAATTATGGCAACAAAAGTAAGTAGAAGCTGAGCATCATATCGTGTACGAAGACCCATAAGTATATACAGAAGGGATGTCAAGTTTATCTAGCGCAAGTTACATCCAAGAAGACTGAGGACAAGTTGGAGGAGAAGCGACTTGAGGACGTGTCGATCGTATGGGAATTTCCGGAAGTCTTTCCAGAAGACTTGCCTGGACTATCGCCTACTTAACAAGTTAAATTTCAAATCGACTTAGTCCCTGGTGCTGCACCTATAGCACGAGCCCCGTATCAATTAGCACCAGCCGAAATGAAAGAGTTATCTACTCATGATGACGTATAGTCCAACCTCGGGTCATGAACCCGACCCGCGAATAGTACTTATACCCAGGCCCATGATGAATGGGCCATAGCAACATCAATACGGGTTTCCAAGGCCCGAGTGGTACTGCCTATGGAGAAGCCTATGACATATAGGCTATCGCGGCGAGGATTTAGGCCCATGAGGCCCAACTAGCGCACACGTGCGCAGCTATCTAGAACACCCGTTACGAACGAGTCATAATCATGAGGTAGGCCCGCTAGTTACTAAATAAACGGTGAGACCTCTCGGATACTAACCTAATTAATGGGACAAAGCCCATTAGGGTTTGGTGAGTATATAAAGAGCACCTCGGCTCTCATCTAAGGTACGCCCTCATAACCTTAACTTCATACTAAAACCTAAACCGATTACTTACTCTCACGCCGGAGGATAATCGTGGGAGACAATCCCACGGTAAGCCTAACGGTGCTTTGTTTTCTTAGTGCGCAGGTCTCATACATCAAGACTTAATTGATACAGGAACCGGAGCCTAACAGATCCATATTACACCTAATTCGGACCTAATCAAGGATCGTCCAACTTTTGTATCAACAACTTTAGACTCATTGAAACATCTTCATTGCAAGTGTGAGTTGCAATTTGATGACTAATATTGTTTTCTTGCAATCGACTTCGTGATTTCATGTAATAACCAAGGATGATTAAACATGTAGACTCAGAAAAATATCTATGGTCATTTGATTGATATTTCCATGATCTAGATAAATCCTAGTCTCGATTTCATGTTCATATTCTAATTTTGTAATTAGATTGAATAATGAGATTGATTATCGTTTGAATAATAATCATCTTCATTTTTGAAATCCTCTTACGATCACTTATTGAACGAAAGCACAATAATGGTTTGTGGAATATGTTTAATTATTCCTTGTCCTAAACTTAGAGGGTTAAAGGGTTCTCATTTTGTGAAGAAGAAATATTATGCTTATTTGGTGAAGTAAGAGAAAGTTTTGATGAGAAGAGAATTTAAGTTTTGAGTTGTGCTTTTGAATTGTTTGAGCAAAGTTACATATGTTATGCATTTGCTCATGTTTGGCTTTTCGGAGATGACGACTTTACCAATTGCATTGCAAGGTAAATTACTTGAATATTTTGGACAAAACATTTAAGTCATCAATCCTACTTCATTGTGTATTTTATGCATTTATTTTCAAAATTTTTGGAACACAACTATTGGATAAGTAGACTCAATATGACATCATTTACATAAGTGTGAGTTATGATCCGATGCATATTCTTGTCATCTTGGAAAAGGATGTCGTTATTTTCATATCAATCGAGTGTGATTGAGTATGTAGGTTTAAGATAATATCTCTTGTTACATTTTGATATAATCTCAAAGCTAGACAAATTAGAATCCGATTTCTTATCCATACTCGAAAACTTGTCAATTAGATTCGATAATAATATCAATCATAGTTTGAATAATGAGTTGATATATATTCAAAATCTTTCTTGACCCTCACGAACACTCTTTTAAAAGAAAACAATTAAAAATTTTCATAGTGTGTTCCATTAACCATAAGACTAGTTGAAGGTGAGGTTGATTAATAATGACAAGTTAATTTCTTACTTAAAGATTATCATATATTTTGCTTATCCGAAAAACTATTTGTTGTTATGCATAGTATGAATAGTTTTTGACATCTTATGAGTAAATAAATAATTTTCCTACCCATTTTTATACAACACACGTCTTTAGTAAAATATTATATGTTTATAAGAAGAATATAATTATGTGTGTGTGTTAGAACAATGCAAACACAAGAAAAGTTAAAATATATATTTTCTTTTACTTAATTATAAATGTATTAAAACAATATTTTCTTTTGTTTAACCAGCTCAAGATCAAACAAGGCAAGACGATGAAAAAATTTAGACATCTTGTTAGAAGAGAGTTAACGTGTTGGAAATATTTTGGTGAAGGGTTTTAACGTGTGATCTTATGTGTAACAATCCACATTTTCACGTCTAGTTACGTCAATAAATATTCAACTATTTATTTTAAACTTTTTCGCGGTCACTTTAATTTCCAACGTTTAGTTAAATCGCGTAAACTAAAAATCATCATTCAACATAAACGGACATTAAACAAGTAAAAGTTTATGTCAAACAAGTGTTATATAATTATTATGAGAACAATTATTAACTTTTCATATATTATTTTTATCGGTTACGTAAAACGCTTACGTTTCGCAATAAAAATACATTTGAGCGTACCCGGAAGCACCAATACCCATCTATACTCAAATAAACACCCACTTTTATACCCAATACACAAAAATTAAATAATTTCCTATCCTTATACTACAAGTGGCCGGATCTAGTAATAAACACAAACCAAAAATTCAAACTTTACTTCTAATAATTCACACATGCTAGTTTCATCCACAAAAGTCCTTTCATGTACTACAACCTAGTATTAACTAACATGTACAATCTAAGTAACAAGTTTCCATAAATTGTTATGTCACTTGGTCCTTTCCTTGGCTTCTAACCGTGAACTTTACCTAGGGAGGAGGAGAAGCCTTCCAAACTTGTCCTTAAACCACATTACCACCCTTTTAACCCATGGTATCACCTATGTAGTTTCTAAATATCTTCTACTAATAAAGGGATGACTTAAACTCATAGAACACACACACTCATCACATAAGAAAGTAAACTCCTCTCTTGTTTCTTCCTAACTCATCCATGGCTTACTCTAAACCATTAGGGTTTCCTATAAGTTTGATTCTTAACAAGGTATAAAGCACATACGTACCATTGTGTTACAAGCTAAATACGTTTCAAAGGGGTGTTTCAAGAGTTAAGGTTTATAAGCCAAGGGCTCAAGAAGGGATTTAAGGTTAAGCTCAAAGAGGGTTCGCGGGTTAAGGCGTAGAAACAAGGATTTCATTTTGGGTTCTCAGTCCTTCCTATTCGAACCACACGCCAAGAGTTGTAAGTCCCGCTAAAAACCCAAGCTTTATGTATACGTTAGCTTTATATACCCTAAGTATTGATTTCACATTACCATCTTATAAGCAAGTGCATGTTAAGGCTACTTAATGAACCATGTAGAATATGGTTCGGCTTGGATACAACTTGCTAGAACCCATGTCATATTAACTTATGTGGTACTTAAGTATACATGCTTACGTAAACAAGAAGTTCAGAAATAAGCTAAAGCTTATTTGGTTTATTTTCACACGACACTCATATATAAACTAGGAACTTATATAAGTTATTTTGACAATATGAAAATGAAAGAGACAAAGGAATCTTATACTATCCTAAGTTGGCTCACTATTGGAAAAGCATGCTCATGCATATTGTGACCTTACAGCCTAGTCACCATTGTCCTAAAATGATTTCTTCACTTGCCTTGGTTTTGGGTCTGGTCAAATGCACTTTGATCTACTATGGGTCCATAAACCTACTGTTGGTCCAAGGGGTTCAATAGGGGTCGGGTTGACTTATTTGGCTTGAACTTGTGCAACACAATGCTTATTCATATTTGATATTGATTTTTGAAACTTAAAACAACCTAAGTAAGTGCTTACTGAACTTATACTACTCGACTTATATTTTTCTAAAACTTCACTGAGCCACATTTGGGTCATAAGGCCCAATTCGGAACCTAATAGCTTAATAATAAGCTAGAACTTAAAATGTGCTTATTTAAAATATAACAATAACTTAACATTCTCATTTGGACTAAGAATAATATGGCTTTTACACATAAACATTTCCGAACCCTTAAATGGGCCATAAGGCCTAATTGGTAGTTGTAGTGCTTATTTATAAGCTAAAGTTTCTAAAGTGCTTATTTGCAAGTCAAGTAACTTAATGAGACTAAAACGATTTATTAAAAACTTATTCGACTTGGTTTAGCTTGTTTTTGAATCTAGTTTAAATTAGGCCGAAGGCCCAACACCTTCAAAATGCTTAATTCGAGCTTATTTGTAGCTTGACTTATTTAAGTGTCCTTTTTGAAACTTAATTGAACTCGTTATAAGCTTATTAACTTTATGAAGCTCGTTAGGACCAAAAATGACATTTTTGGTAAACATAGGGACTAAATGTGGAAATTTGGATATTGAAAGGGTAAATATTGCAACAACAATGATTTTGGGAAAAACTTATATTCACAAACGGGTCACGTCTAATTTTTGTCAAAATTCTACACTTCGTGTATTTATGCAATTAACAACAAAACATAAATAAAAATAGATAAATTATACATTAACTAAACCAACATTTAGAAAATTCTTTAAACTTAAGCACCGCCACACAAGCAAGGATGACCTGACCACTTATGAACTGCAAACTATTTCAAACTCACACATTGAGCCCTAAGCATAAATTTGTAGACTAAGACTTGCCATACTTATTTAGGTCGTGTATCGGTGCCACTTGTTACTATTGCTTGACCTATTTGCTATTTCAAACGACCTTCCACTTGAGGTGAGTTTATAGCATCTCTTTCACTTATTTTACATTTATTTTACCAATCTCAGGGGAGAATACATGCTCGTTACAACTTGTTTTTATATTCATTTACAATCTCTTTTGCATATTTGATTTCGTAACTTGGTTACATACACACTTACAAAACTGTTTACATACTCACTTTACTTATGGACGCACAGCTTTACTTTGATTCAAATGATTACGGATTAGTTTAGGTTGCATGAACTGTTAATTAAATAAAATTTGCGTATACTGAGACTGCCATAACTTATTTTAGGTATTGTATCAGTCCGCTTTGTTACAAGTCGCATTGCTTGACATATTTGCTACATTTTAACTACCTTTCCACTGGAGGGTTAGTTTATAGCCGCCCCTCTTAAACTTGTTACACTTTATTTACCAATCTCGAGGAGAATAACATGCTCCCGTATACAACTTGTATCTTATCATTTACAATCTTTTTTGCATACTTGTTTGCATACTTGATTTCGTAACTTGGTTACATACACACTTACAAAACTGTTTATATACTCATTACAAACTCATTACAATGGTTGGTTACAAACTCATTTACATACTCACTTTACTTATGGATGCAACAACTTTACTTTGATTCAAATTATTATGAATTAGCTTAGGTTGCATGAACTGTTAATTACTTGGAGGGTAAGCGCGAGTGTTATATAATAGATCTATTAGGGATTGACAACCCCCGTTCGGGTGATTAGCTCTCACTAGTTTGAGATCGAACTAACGAACGCTATACCATGTCGGATCATGACTGGCTTGGAGCCTCAGGGCCAGCATGAAATACACATGAACATTTACCGTGCCTTGAATAAAGTGGCATACTTATACGTCTACGTTATAGGTTCATGAACTTAGGGGACTAATTGCAATCACACTTTATGTTGCATCTAGGCAATACACACTTGAAACATTATGAGACATTATGCTCATTAAAATTGTCATACTCTTTGAAAACATTGCGGTCCAACATTATACTTACAATTTTGGTGACTATTATAAGGATTGAAATGGTCATGCACACTTTACAAATCTAGGATTTCAATATTTTAACAAACTCATTTTGTATGGTTGGTGTCTATACACATTTTAAGAAAACATATATATGTAAGTTTATGTGTCGCAAGTCTTGTATGGGCGGGACTTGTAACACAGTAAACCTATATATATATATATATATATATATATATATATATATATATATATATATATATATATATATATATATATATAGTTTTGGGTTTTACATTTACATCTACTTAAACCTATGAACTTACCAACTTTCTGTTGATACTTTTAAGCATGTTTTTCTTAAGTGAATTAGATGCTTGGCTTATTTGATGTGCGTTGGAGTCCAAACTTTTCAAGATTTCTTTTCAAATGACTCACTTAGAGGTCGTTCTCTCATATCTTGTGCAATGGTATTATGAAGTAACGCTCCCAGGACATTATTCCGCTGCGACCCATTTTGGGGGTGTTACAGATTGGTATCAGAGTCAAGGTTATAGAGAACTAGGTTGCATATTTTACCTAGACTATAACCGTTTTCATAAACATTGCATCAATCAAACTTTTTACATGAGCATACACCCTACTTGCTACTATGCTTACATTACTTGCTTTCGTAGACTTAATATATGTATGCATATATATATATATATAAATATATATATATATATATATATATAATATAATATATATATATATATATATATACCTACCATACCTTGCATATATTTTACACTTATTTATATAAGAGTTATTATATAAATACTAGAACATTTCTTAAGACAAAGTATACTATAAACTCATATGTCCTAAACATTAATCTATCTTATATGATATTATACCATCATTCATTCATACCATCATTCATTCATACCACCACTCATTCATACTGTCTTCCATTCATACCATGATGCATCCATTTCGCTATGTCACATTTTTATCCCTGCTATGTGTGCATATTCATTCACCATGCATCATCTTGCATCGTGTTTACCTTTCATACTGCACGCATCCTGCATGGTTTCATATAAAGACGATTTATATAAACATTTGCTTATGCAGGTTATGGCTGCACCCACTATTCCTGTCTCTGCTTAGGAGAATCTTGGGGACTCGATCGATATCAGGATGGATATTATTCACCCAGAGCTTGTCGCTGTAGTTGCTTTTCCTGCATCGACCGTTGTGAGGGGAGAAATTACTAGAGATGACCACACAGAGGTGGGAGGAGATCGAGGAGGAGCTGCTCACTCTGAGGGAGAGAGAAAGTAGGGATGAGACAGAGGGGATCACTTTGCGCTCTAGGGTTATATCATTGGAGCTGATAGAGACATGGTTTCATGGCATAGTGAGGATGAGAGAGAGGCCCGTGAAAGGATAGAGCGCCAGTTGGGTTTGATTTAGGAGGAGCTAGAGAGTCTCAGGCGCTCAAGGCTCCCATGATCAGACATCACAAATTTTTACCCATAGAGCTTCAGCCTCGTTATTTATGTATTATCTAGTATTGAAGGATTGTAGTACTAAGAAACCATGTAGTATTTTGGAGGGAAAAACAATTTACCCAATTATCTATCAAATTATGGTATTATTAAAACTCCATCATTTTTATTTCAACTCTCTATTTATCCATGCAAACCACTTACTAAAACATTATGATTTTATGAAACGTATCACTGTCACATAATAAACTATTTCGTTGTCCCTCATAAACTGTTTCCATGGTCAAATTTTAAAACTATTTTGTTATAGAATCATAAACAATTTGTTATCACAACATAAACTCTTTACTATTACACTATGAACTGTCATGTGATTCCCTTGAAAACTATTTTGATACCATCTCATAAATAATTTTAGTACCGCCTCATAAACAAAGTCGATGTCATTGACAAACTACCTTACTAACGATTGATAAACTGTCATTTTATAAACCATTTTACTATCATTGACAAATTATTTTACCATCATTCAATAAACTAACATTTTATAAACTATTCACAATCATTTTATAAATACCTTATGAATTACCTTCTTGACATTTTATATACTATTTTGCAATCATCTCAAAAACTACGTTACTATCACTTTATGAATTATCTTGTTCTTACCTTATGAAACTATTTTTCATCACATAAATTATTTTATTGTCCCCCATGAGTCATTTAGCTATTGTATTGTAAACCATCATACGATTTCTCGCAAACCATGTTATTGTCATCCTATCAACAACCTTACATCCACCTTGTGAATCATTTCGTCATCTTATAAAACTCTTTGGTACTTCTTTATACATAACAATATTTTGACTAAATGAGCATCGCATCGTTAGTCCTCAAATATACATATCCTGATCACCTATGTATATTTGGTGCATAGCCTGATCATCTATGCATTCAGGAAGGACTATGCCATGCTGAGAGTAGTCACCTTAAAACTTTTGTCAAAATCAATTTTCTACTTACATCCTTGAAAGGCAAAGTCTTGTGTGCATACCCATAAAACGGGTTTACTTCAGGAAGTCGAATTAGTAGCCATAGCAACTAAGCAGACCTTTACTCTATCTTACTATAAAGTTGACATCATCTTATACCAAATGCTAAGCCGAGAAGCCAAGACACATCACTAGTCGCTCTAGGGTAATTCGCTATCAAATTTGCTCGTGATTAGAGAAATTACTAAATCACCCATTCAACGTTGACAAAATGCCATAGAATTTAGTATTGGAAATACCATCATAGGTATGAAATCCGTTAGCACCCTGTACAGGAGAACGTTATGACTAACGCTTTAAGCCGAAAGGAACGGATGAGACCACTAGGATTCAAACCTTAGTCACCGCGATAAATTCGAAACTTAAACGTTTAAGTTGAGGCAATTAAGGAGGAAAATACCGAGGATGAAAAATCTTAAGTGGTATATACAAGGAATTGAAACTCACACCTCTTCACCAACACCATTTCGGAAGGCAACTCAACCTGAATTTCAGGAGGAAATTCTCTTAACACGGGGATACTATAACAATCCGCATTTTCATGTCTGGTTACCTCAATAAATATTCAACTATTTATTTTAAACTTTTTCGCGGTCACTTTAATTTCTAACGTTTAGTTAAATCGCGTAAACTAAAAATCACCATTCAACATAAACAGACATCAAACAAGTAAAAGTTTACATCAAACAAGTGTTATATAATTATTACGAGAACAATTATTGACTTTCATATTTTATTTTTATCAGTAATGTAAAACGCTTACGTTTCACAATAAAAATACATTTGAGCGTACCCGAAAACACCAATACCCATCTATACTCAAACAAATACCCACTTTTATACCTAATACACAAAAATTAAATAATTTCCTACCCTTATACTACAAGTGTCCAGATCTAGTAATAAACACAAACCAAAAATTCAAACTTTACTTCTAATAATTCACACATGCTAGTTTCATCCATAAAAGTCCTTTCATGTACTACAACATAGTATTAACTAACATGTACAATCTAAGTAACAAGTTTCCATAAATTATCATGTCACTTGGTCCTTTCCTTGGCTTCTAACCATGAACTTCACCTAGGGAGAAAAAGCCTTCTAAACTTGTCCTTAAACCACATTACCACCCTTTTAACCCATGGTATCACCTAGGTAGTTTCTAAATACATTTTACTAATATAGAGATGACTTAAACTAATAGAACACACACACTCATCACATAAGAAAGTAAATTCCTCTCTTGTTTCTTCCTAACTCATCCACGGCTCACTCTAAACCATTAGGGTTTTCTATAAGTTCGATTCTTAACAAGGTATAAAGCACATACGTACCATTGTGTTACAAGCTAAAGACGTTTCAAAGGGGTGTTTCAAGAGTTAGGGTTTGTAAGCCAAAGGCTCAAGAAGGGATTTAAGGTTAAGCTCAAAGAGGGTTTGCGGGTTAAGGCGTAGAAACAAGGATTTCATTTTGGGTTCTCAGTCCTTCCTATTCGAACCACACGCCAAGAGTTGTAAGTCCCGCTAAAAACCCAAGCTTTATGTATAGCTTGTGAAGAAAAACCCAAGCTTTATGTATACGTTAGCTTTATATACCCTAAGTATTGATTTCACATTACCATCTTATAAGCAAGTGCATGTTAAGGCTACTTAATGAACCATGTAGAATATGGTTCAGCTTGGATACAACTTGCTAGAACCCATGTCATATTAACATGTGTGTTACTTAAGTATACATGCTTACATAAACAAGAAGTTCACAAATAATCTAGAGCTTATTTGGTTTATTTTCATACGACACTTATATATAAGCTAGGAACTTATATAAGTTATTTTGACAATAGGAAAATGAAAGAGACAAATAAATCTTATACTATCCTAAGTTGGCTCATTGTTGGAAAAGCATGCTCATGCATATTGTGACCTCATAGCCTAGTCACCATTGTCCTAAAATGATTTCTTCACTTGCCTTGGTTTTGGGTCTGGTCAAATGCACTTCGATCTACAATGGGTCCATAAACCCACTGTTTGGCCAAGGGGTTCAATAGGGGCCGGGTTGACTTATTTGGCTTAAACTTATGTAACACAGTGTTTATTTATATTTGATATTGATTTTTGAAACCTAAAACAACCTAAGCAAGTGCTTACTGAACTTATACTACTCGACTTATGTTTTTCTAAAACTTCACTAAGCCACATTTAGGTCATAAGGCCCAATCCGAAACCTAATAGCTTAATAATAAGCTAGAAATTAAAATGTGAATATTTAAAATATAACAATAACTTAATATTCTCATTTGGACTAAGAATAATATGGCTTTTACACATAAACATTTTTGAACCCTTAAATTGGCCATAAGGCCCAATTGGTAGTTATAGTGCTTATTTATAAGCTAAAGTTTCTAAAGTGGTTATTCGCAAGTCAAGTAACATAACGAGACTAAAACGATTTATTAAAAACCTATTCGACTTGGTTTAGCTTGTTTCTGAATCTAGTTTTAAATTGGGCCGAAGGCCCAACACATTCAAAATGCTTAATTCGAGCTTATTTGTAGCTTGACTTATTTAAGTGTCCTTTTTGAAACTTAATTGAACACGTTATAAGCTTTTTAACTTTATGAAGCTCATTAGGACCAAAAATGACATTTTTGGTAAACATAGGGACTAAATATTGAAATTCAGATATTGAAAGGGTAAATATTACAACAACAATGATTTTAGGAAAAACTTATATTCACAAACGGGTCACGTCTAATTTTTGTCAAAATTCTACACTTCGTGTATTTATGCAATTAACAACAAAACATAAATAAAAATAGATAAATTATACTTTTATAATTTATCATCTACTAGCTTTTAAAAAAACAATCTAATTAGTATATTTACACTTAGCAAGAATAAATAAAGTAATAAAATTAATAAATCTAAATATTTATTAATTTACCGACAAAACTCATTAATTAGTAAAACTTAACTCGTGATATTTTCCGTATTGATCTTATGGTTATTTTTCTGAACTAGAGATTTCATCGATGTATACCCTTTTGATAATGATTTATACCGTACATGTGTAGTCATACTTTTTCAAAAGCCAATACTTACAACGAATGATATTATTTTCATACTATATATATATATATATATATATATATATATATATATATATATATATATATATATATATATATATATATATATATATATATATATATATATATATATATATGCATATACACACTCTTGTATATAGTATATATACATACATTAACTAAACCAACATTTAGAAAATTCTTAAAACTTAAGCACTGCCACACAAGCAACGATGACCTGACCACTTATGAACTGAAACTATTTCAAACTCACATATTGAGCCCTAAGCATAAATTTGTAGACTAAGACTTGCCTTACTTATTTAGGTCATGTATCGGTGCCGCTTGTTACCATTGCTTGACCTATTTTCTATTTCAGACGACCTTCTAGTTGAGGTGAGTTTATAGCCCCTCTTCAACTTGTTATACATTTATTTTAATAATCTCGGGGGAGAATACATGCTCGTTACAACTTGTTTACATATTCATTTACAATCTCTTTTGCATACTTGTTTGCATACTTGATTTCGTAACTTCGTTACATACACACTTACAAAACTGTTTATATACTCATTACAAACTCATTACAACGGTTGGTTACAAACTCATTTACATATTCACTTTACTTATGGACGCAACAACTTTACTTTGATTCAAATGATTACGAATTAGCTTAGGTTGCATGAACTGTTAATTACTTAGAGGGTAAGCGCGAGTGTTATAAAATAGATCTATTGGGGATTGACAACCCCCGTTCGGGTGATTAGCTCTCACTAGTTCGAGATCGAACTAACGAACGTTATACCATGTCGGATCACGACTGGCTTGGAGCCTCAGGGCCAGCATGACATACACATGAACTTTTACCGTGCCTTGAATAAAGTGGCATACTTATACGTCTACGTCGCAGTTTCATGAACTTAGGGGAATAATCGTAATCACACTTTATGTTGCATCTAGGCAATACACACTTGAAACATTATGGGACATTATGCTCATTACAATTATCATACTCTTTGAAAACATTGCGGTCCAACATTATACTTACAATTTTGGTGGCTATTATAAGGATTGAAATGGTCACGCACACTTTACAAATCTCGGATTTCAACATTTTAATAAACGCATTTTGTATGGTTTGTGTCTATACATTTTAAGAAAACCTATATATGTAAGTTTATGCGTTGCAAGTCTTGTATGGGCGGGACTTGTAACACAGTAAACCTATATATATAGTTTTGGGTTTTACATTTACATCTACTTAAACCTATGAACTCACCAACTTTATGTTGACACTTTTAAGCATGTTTTTCTCAGGTGAATTAGATGCTTGGCTTATTTGATGTGCATTGGAGTCTAAACTTTTCAAGATATCTTTTTAAACGACTAACTTAGAGGTCGTTCTTTCATATCTTGTGCAATGGTATTATGAAGTAACGCTCCCTGGACATTATTCCGATGCGACCTATTTTAGGGGTGTTACAGTATGACAATATTTTTCAACTTAACACACTATTAAACTCTCAATCCTAAGTAAGTTACTACGCTTAAAATGATTTACAAGATGTTTATGTGACATTTGTAAATATCTATCTATGCCTATATGCAATGCACAAACAATTTCGCAACTTAACGTTATAGATCTAGCGTAATTCCTATTAGGCTTAATTCAGAAAGCTAGTAACACACAAATAACGTACATGGCACATGTGTTTAGATATATAAGTAGCTCAATTACAAATAGTAATGATCACTAAATTATATCTATTAACCATATTAAGGCCTAAGAAAACACACATAATCATTTAGCATAACACAAAAAGATATTTGTCATCGTTTTGTGTATTAGATCTAACGTCGTATACTTAGCTTGATTTTATTTAAAAATAAATTGGTTTCCTCCCCATATTAAAAGTTAATTAAGATCAATATTTTGAAAAGATAAATACACCGTTTTTCAAAGATACATCGCTAGAAATGCCTGACTCGAAAGAAAAGGTAAAATACAAGTTTTACGTTAAAATGAAACACAATGTTTTGTCCACTATGTAGTATTTTGCATTTCTGACTAATTTATGTTTGAAATAAAGTTTTGGAAATATTCTTAAATGAAAGTAGACTCAATTAACTTTAAAATAGCAGGTGGTACGACTTCTACAACTTACGGTTGATTTTATATGAATTTTCAAAGTTTGCCAAATTCTACCAAAACAGACAAACGGCCCCCGGAAAGGCGACAACTCCCAGATATATTAGGGGACCGCCTTGATAATTAGGGGACCACCACCAGTAACCCAAAAACACATTTTTTGTACAAAATCATTTGGTGGGACTTTAAGAAGTTGTTCCCATACATAAATTTCGTGTTTTAGTCATCATTTCTAGTCATAGGACTTAGAAAGACATATATTGAAACTTCCAAGCTTTTTGAGAATACTTTCATTCAAGCTAGTATACGAGGTATATTTAACAATAAAACTAGTACGAATCAAGCAACAAAACACTTTTGTGGAAAACTAGAAGGGGGTTGAATAGTTTATCGCTTTTTATTTAACGTACCTTTTGTTTATAAAAACTTAGATTCAAGATTATGTGATCTCAATATGTATACAATATGAACAATGCAAGTAAGTAAATAAATGATAAATAAATATGCAATACAAGATATAAGAGTTAGAAAGATCAAACCACAACACAAAGATTTATAGTGGTTCGGTAACGAAGCACCTCTTCGCCCTACTCCACTCCCCGATCACCAAACTCAAGAGTTCTCTTCACTATGTCAACAAATTCCCTTTAGGCGGAGAAAACCGTACATAACTTAGCTTACATCATTTCCGACACTAAGCGAAATGTCGAGTTCTAATCCTAGCTAGAACCAATCTACCACACCTTTTGTATTTTGAGGACTAAAATACTAACCGCACTACTTCACTTTACCACGACACTACCACGATCACTGATATGTGTTTAATCACATATCATTTTTCCTTAATAAAAAGAGCTTAAAAGACCAAAAATACATGAAAAATACATTGTATTTGTTTGTATTATGAATTTTATTGCGCATGTAATGGATATATCTAAAATGGATAAAAAACAAGCTAAAATGGACAAAATCGAGTACGGGAATGGAAAGAGCGTGAAAAATCAAAGTCAAAGACATATACATCATTAATGGGCCAACCCGTACCCATTTTAATGGGCCGGGTCAGCCCATTAACTTTGTATCTATACTAAACCTTAGCCTAAATACCTAATAAACCAAATTTATTTATCAAGTCCAAATCCATATACCATTAATCCAAAACCAATTTCCTGGCCCAAGTCCAAGCCCAACATCCCACCCGGATCAAAGATCATATTATAAACACAGGGTCAAACACCAGGTCTATAACACCTCGTAACTTAGGTCATTGTACGACGTTATGTAATGCACAATTTATTTTTAGTGTTTTACGCGTTTGCTCT